>BJCM01097158.1:0-10111 GCA_018326385.1 Flaveria bidentis
CTCAACTACAAAATTATCGGGAGTTTATTATCCCACTAGTTATTCGGTGCTTCAAGAATTATATTTCATGGCTTTGAATTTTAAAAATTTTCAAAATAAAAATAGTATGTTTAGAGAAATGATAGAACCAATGAAAGACAAGTTTAAAAAATATTTTCTTGAGTTACCACCCGTTTTTACTTATACCGTTGCTTTAAATCCTTTTTTTAAATGTTGTGGGGGTTGAATGTTTAATAGACGAGATAAATGACAATTTGGATATA
The DNA here is from genome assembly GCA_018326385.1 of Flaveria bidentis. Classification (NCBI taxonomy): domain Eukaryota; kingdom Viridiplantae; phylum Streptophyta; class Magnoliopsida; order Asterales; family Asteraceae; genus Flaveria; species Flaveria bidentis. Next base: position 264 of record BJCM01097158.1, read on the forward strand.
CATGACGAAAACCCCAATTTTTCAACCGAGACAAAAAAAGTTTTTAATAAAAGTTTGAAAATTATTTATAATTTTTATTTAAATAAATATGGGCATAACGTAAATATAACTATGCCAATAGAATCAACCTCAGGTGCTAGTACCTCGTTTAAAGACCCCGTTATGTCTACGTTGAATGTTGTTCGGGATGTGACGGCTAAACGACAAAGGGGTAACGCCCCAACAAGCGAAGTTGGTATATATAGTACGACGAATTTTATTTCAACTATGAATACTCAAGATTATCATGCATTCGATATTTTGGCTTGGTGGAAAGGAAAGGAATCCCAATTTCCAATTCTTTCCGCTATGGCCCGTGATTTACTAAGCGTTAAGCTTCTACGGTAGCTTCGGAATCTGCGTTTTCTCTTAGTGGCAGGGTAATATCATTACGGAGAACAAGATTAACTCCGGAAGCGGTGGAGATGTGCATTTGTTTAAAGGACCACTTAGACGCGATGGATCGTATACAAGACAAAACAAATCTTAAAGACGAAATTGCAATCGAATCTAAAGTACACGATGAAGAGGTAAGAGAAGGAGTATCTTCTAGTATCCGACGAAGAATTAGCATTTGATGAAGTCTCTCGAAAAAAATAGACGATTAGTTAAATAAAAATTTTATATTATTTTTTATTGATTCGTTAATGTATTTTTAAGTTTTTTTTAATAAATAAATAATAAATTAATGAATTATAGATGTTTTTTTAATGTTGTTATAATAATAATAATAATAACAATAATAATAATAATAATAGTAATAATAATAGTAATAATAATAATCATAGTAATAATAATAATAATAATAGTAATAATAATCGTAATAATAATAAAAAAATCAAAACCCGGTTGTACCCGGTTCTGGACCCGACCTAGTTCGGACCCGACCCTAACCGGGTAGGCCGGGTAGGATTTTATGGGCCTCCAACCCGACCCGGGTTCGTACCCGGGTTCATCAATACCCGGATACACAAAAAACCGGCCGGACCGAACCCGGTTTGAACCCGGTTCCGGGTCCGGCCCAAAACTCGGTTTGTGCATACCTACTTGTAAACTGCACCAAAGTTGGAGGACAAAAGAGTACACGATCATCGTTTATTTATATATTATAAGGGTATTTGTGCAATGTGATTGTAAGATTAATATTTAATATACATTTGAAAGTTTAATTATGGTTAGATGAATAAATATCAAAATAGCTAGTAATAATAATTTTAGAAAGAGAAGTTTAGTTTTGATTCTTAAAATTTGATAAAAACAATCATTTTCTTTTAAATTATTATAAACATCAATTTACCTTGTTTTAATTTCAATCCAAATGTTTTATTAGTTGTTTCAACTTAAATAATAATAAAAAACTTTTGCATTGAAATTGAAACAACTTATGAAAATTTTGAAGATAAATTGATGTTTTTAATCTTTTAAAAAAAATGATTACTTTTGTTAAACCTTTGTGAACAAAATTGAAATTAATTCGTTTAGAAATATTGAAACAAATTTTACTCTAAAAAAAGTCAAATAACTAATTTGATTTCTAGTAACCTATAACATATGAATAATGAACTAAAATAAAACATATATATAGAGATTACCCATAATACTAATAACTAAAGATATTTTTAAAAATTAAAATAAAATAATAAACATGATAATTTAAAATTTCTAAATAAATGAATAGTTACAATTTAATATATACATATTACATAATAACGAAAGAGAAGCGAGAATATTCTATTTTTCTTCCATCATTGTGACATATGATACAATTATTTACATGTTTATTATATATTAATTATTTATATATGAAGGTACAATATTGATGAATAGTAAAGTTTTGGTTTTTTAAATTTAACCTCAAAACTTGAAGTGTTTATGTTTGAGTTAGTAAATATTTGGTTTTTCCAATTTAATCCCAAAACTTTAAGTGTTTTCATTTGGGTTAGGAATTTTCCTTTCAACTTTTGTTTGTTTTTTTTAATTTCATCGTTGCATATACATTTGTATTTAGGTTTTTCGATACTTAATTTTACAACGGAGTTTGCTTTCGTGTTTTACGACGGAGTAGCAGTCGTTTTTATGATGAAGTGCGGTTTTTATAACGAAAGACACTTATGGGTTTTACGATAGAGTGATGTTCGATTTAACAACTGGGTACACATTAGGGGTTTACGGGCTAGGGAACATTGTTGCGACATGCCTTTCATTTGTGTTTTGATACTCAGGAACATGTCCCTGTTGATGGCTCGGGTTTGAGGTTGTACCCAACCCAGTTTTTTGTGCTTTTTTGTTTTGGATTTTTTTCGTTGTGGTCCTCCCTGAAACAAATCACTTTACCCGGATCCGACTCACGACCTATTGTTTTTTTTGTTTTTTCTATTTGCATTCCTTTTAATTTTGGGAATTACATTCTTACAAATCAATTAGTGTATTTATATTATTGTTAAGTTTTTTTACCCTTCATTTACTTAATGTATTCTTAATTTCACGTATATCATTACGATATTTTTTTTGAATTTAGATAAATATTTCACTCGAACCGACTCGCAAAAAATGTAATATGTTTTTTTTTCATTTTAAAATTTGTTTTCGTTTTCTTTAAAGCTCATTTTTAAAAGAACGTAATGTTTTTTTAATTATAAATACATCATTGTGAAGTTGTCATATTTCTCTATATTTTTGTATAAATTTGCACATCAATCAGTCAGCAACACGTGAAGATAACCTAAGAGTTAAATCAAACAAATTATAACATAAAAATGATATTTTTCACGTCAAATAGACATCTAATTTGATATGTATATATATGTTATTTTTTTAGTCTTCAAAATATTTAAAGGGTGACTGAGTTTTGTTATACATATATAATTAATCTTCAAAAATTACAATAAAGGAGGCCTTGGTTGGATTGATAAGTCCATAGCATTTATCTTTATGTTCTTGGGTTTGAATCCCATAAATCACATATCTTGTTTCTTTGTTTTTTTTTATCATTTGTTTATTTTACCTTTCCATATATATATAATTTTTTATTTCTTACGCTTATATTTTGGTGTATGGGTCCGTATAAATTTAAGTCCGATTACATTTCGATATAATAAGAAACGACTCGGGTTAAGTATAAATTGTTTTCGTGTCTATTTTTGTATAAACTTTAAGACTATTTGCGTTTCGACATACATTTACTTTTTGACGTACAACTTCTTAGGAAATGTATTGGGTCAAATATAAAAAAATATTTTTGTGATTGTTTTTATATACACTTTGAGTTGATCTATGTTTCTAAGTAAGTTTTGTTTGAAAACACGTTGGGTCAACTATAATATGTTTTCATTTATTCTACTTTTTGACATAAATTTAGTTTGGAAACGATGCGTTTTCATTCAGTGGTATAAAACTGAGTCACTTTATGTACTGACTTAAAGTTAATTCGGAAACAACCCAGATCGATTGTGGTTTATACTTAAAACGTTGTATACAATGTCGTTACAACACACGATGGATTAAAAACTAGTTTTTCTTATTGTCTATGTGTTAGAATGTTATTTTTAACTTCCACTATTTCTTTAGTTACGTCACAAAATGATGTGTGACTCATTATTACTCATATGAATGCAGCTAACAACCACCCACGATCAATTTTATCGGCTCATAGTTATCCGTCATTCAAATATAAATACTTCTAATTCATCTCGTCTTTGCCACACAACATGAGTTAATTAATAGATTAATATCCCTAATACTTAGAGAAGCTAATAAGATTTTATCTAATTCTATATATACTCTAGGGTAATAATATCTTTTAACATTAAAAAAACCAAAAAAATATTTTTATTTTACTGTCTGTTAACAACTACGTACAATTTAAAACCATTGGGCGTTGTAGACTTCTAGCATACCCACCAGCCCAAAATAACATAATCAAACCATCTTATCTCTTAAACGTTTAATTATTTTAACTTATTTTTGTAATTGTTTTGATTATAATATACTTATTCAAAAAATATTCGCTTTTATTGAAAAGTTTTCTATACTAAAACGATAAACTTAACAACTAAATATTATAAGTTCAAATCGGTGTCGACATATGATTTTACATGTCATGATGTTGAAAGTACATAGATGTGAAGTCAAGCATGTGTTCGTAAGTAAGAAGAAAAAATAAATTAATCAGATTATAAAATTCCCTTAATAATAGAAAATTAAATACGTAGCCAATATGCAGATCAAAAATAAAAAAAAAACAAAAAAAAACGTAGATGAGTTATAAAAAGTCCCAAAATATTATTTATCGTTTATCGTAACGGTGGACGTTCATCCGATTTTCCCCCACATGTAAGCAACCGATCACTCTTTCTTTTTCATTAATTTTGATTTTAATTTTTTTTAAAATGTCGCCGGAGATCTGTGTTTCCCCTTTGTTATTAGATTCATATGATAATTTAACCTTCATTCGTGATTGTTGTTTATCATTGATTAAACCCTAACGAAGATTGATAGTTTCAACTGATTGTTGGATTTTCTGCAGATTCGTATACACCGACTGGTTAATTGTTTAATCCACCAGAGCTATGAATACTCGAAGGTTGCTCTTCTGTTTTGTTCACTATATTTATTGATTTGATGTTAAATTTTGTTTATTTGTGTGGTTTTCTGCTTAGATCAGTAAATTCGTGCTAGGGTTTTGGTTTTAGATCTTGATTACATGAATGATTGCAAAAATTAGTCATGAATTTACTTGATTCTCATTGAAATTGAGCATTAGGCATGGTTAGATACTGTTCGTGTTGCTTGTGGATCTATGTCTGCACTGATTTATGTTAATTTTCTCTGATGGAATGATTGTAGCACTGGGATTAAGTTGGTGCCTTAAAGATTTGGGATTCTTGTTTATTGGGGATAATTTAGCATAGTTTGTTCACTTGTTGATTGATCTGTGGTTGAGTTCTGTGGATCTAGGAGTAACTACAAGCTTTAGGTATTTTGAATGGGAACACTACTTTTATCGGTTTCCTCCCAAAGTTACACCCTAGATAAATCCAATCATCAATACACTTTGAACTGCCGTTTCAATTTGAAAATATTGCAAAATTGGCCATTTGCGTTTGTAGCAAGCGATATCTGATTGTGGTTTGCAAATATTGAAAGATGACTGTACGTGATCTATTAACTGTGATTCGGAGTGCATGTTGTAGATCTGTGTCTGCATTGATTTGTGTTACTATTCTCTGTTGGAATGCAAATGTACTTGGGTTAAGGTAGTATCTTAAAGATTTGAGATTCTTGTTTATTGGAGATATTTAGTGTAGTTTGGTGATTGATTCATGCTTGAGTTCTGTCGATCTGCAACTGGATCTGAGTTTGGGTATTTTGGAATGGGGATCACCGCTCTTATTGGTCTCCCAAATCCCCTATATAAATTCACGCGTCAATTCACTTTTGTTATTGAAAATATTGCAAAAAAGGCCCTTTGTATTTGTAGCAACCCATAGCTGATTGTGATGTGCAGACATTAGAAGGTGACTGCACACTGTAATATGACGCTCTATTAACTGTGATAAGGAGTTCATGTTATGCATACTCTTATTACTTGTGTAACAAGTCATAGCTGATTGTGATGTGCAGACATTAGAAGGTGACTGCACACTGTAATATGACGCTCTATTAACTGTGATAAGGAGTTCATGTTATGCATACTCTTATTACTTGTGTAACAAGTCATAGCTGATTGTGATGTGCAGACATTAGAAGGTGACTGCACACTGTAATATGACGCTCTATTAACTGTGATAAGGAGTTCATGTTATGCATACTCTTATTACTTGTGTAACAAGTCATAGCTGATTGTGATGTGCAGACATTAGAAGGTGACTGCACACTGTAATATGACGCTCTATTAACTGTGATAAGGAGTTCATGTTATGCATACTCTTATTACTTGTGGATTTTGATTTAATTGAATCTTGATTAATTGTACATCAGGGATGTTCGTGGAAACAGATCTGCTCTGTTTGATGACATTGAAGATGGTGGTATTCGGGCCACTTCTTCTTACTCGTCCCATGAAATTGATGAACAGGAGAATGATAGAGCAGTGGACGGGCTTCAGGATAGAGTTCTTATGCTGAAAAGGGTATGCAAGTTCTAATCTCATGATTATAGTGTCACCTTAGTAAATATCATTAGCATGGTATAATTGTGCTGATGAAAACAACCCTCTGTTTACATTGTGAGTTGATAAACCCAAGATTGATTTCCAGTAAAACTAACCTGGTTATTTCAACAGCTGACTGGTGATATCCATGAAGAAGTGGAGGGTCATAACCGTATGTTGGATAGAATGGTATGTCTGTAATTTATAGATCTTTTGTCTGCATTTATCTTGAACAGTTAATTGATCTATGTTACATTCATCAGGGGAATGATATGGACTCGTCAAGAGGTATGCTATCTGGAACGATGGATAAATTCAAAACGGTAATGCATATCTACTCATCATTCAGCTGCCTAAGTTCTCTCTTTTAACTTAATTGTATATTCTGCTCCCAAGTAGACATGGTAGAATGGGTGGGTCGAGTGGACGGGGTAATGGGTCAAAACAGTTAAATCCTTGCACATAGTTGGTGTCTCAAATATGATTACAAAATTACATTACTTCCATAACAATCATTTTTTGAAAAAAAATGATTTAAGAGCTTTTATGGATTAAAGCTACACTTTGACTTACTTTCGACCTGTTTGACGTGTTGGAGATAGAACATCATCCGAATCAACCTACCATAAATAATTGTATTATGTTTATCTTGTTCAGGTTTTTGAGACTAAATCGAGCCGAAGAATGTTCCCTCTCGTGGCTTCATTCGTTGTCGGTTTCCTAGTCATATATTATCTCACCCGGTAACTCGGGTTCAAAACCGTAACTCCTTGGAGTGGGACCCACCTGCTCTAGTGAATGTTGGAGTGTGCTCTTTATATGTGAACGTTTATGTAAAGAAGTCTTGTTGAAATGGTGAATTGTGTGCTTCGTTTGAGGATTAAATATCAACTTAAACTGTTTATATACCGTCTCTAGTTTTTCTTGTTGCTTTCATGTCTTGATTGTTATTTATAATTGCATGCATTTATTTGTTTATTTTTAAACCATCTCTTTTATATTAAAAAAATTACTGATTGTAACTTAAAAAGTCAAATGAAAAAAAATGCACCAGCCGGGAATCGAACCCGGGTCTGTACCGTGGCAGGGTACTATTCTACCACTAGACCACTGGTGCTGTTGTGATATCTTTCAGCCTGCAATAACTATTACTCAAAAGATCACATATAAGTATTAGAAGTGTTTTACTATTTTAGGTTGACATAAAAAGATTTAAAAAAGGTATTTGCTGTCTGAATCCTTAATGACAAGTTATCACTGGAAATAGATAAACCAACCTTTTTTTTAATGTTTATTGGTTGTTTTAAACATACCCATTTCTAGACACTATTTGAGAACTAACCATCACTAAATTGCCAATGGTTTACACTACCTTTTGATGAATCTCATTTTTGTTGAAAGCCATCTGTTTTGTTATCGGATACATTAAGAATTGGGGTTTCTGGTATGAATTACTCTATTGAGAAATTTATTTAAGGTATGTCACGAAATGTTTTGATTTGCTTAACAGTTGATGTAGAACTTGTTGCATTGCTAGCTAGGTGATGGAAATATTTCATGTTTTGCTGAAGATGTTTTAGGACTAGTCTCTCATTTAAAATTTTATGATTTTATCAAGTTTCTTTTTTGTTTATGAATATTAGATAATAGTTTGTACTTCTTTTGTTACTTTTAGCAATTCTATGGATCCAAACATGTTCTGGAAGCCACTAGGATGTTTTGAGAATTAATAAACTTCTATTTTTTATAAAAAATATTATTGAATGATTTTTGATGGCCAAAATCTTTGTAACATCGATTTTACTAAAGTTTTGCAAACATTTGGATCGCGATTAGAAACGTTGTCACTAATATCAAAATTGATGTTACTAATCAAAGAAAATCAACCATGACAGAATTTGATAAAAAAAAGTCAATTAAAGTAACAAGCGTCACATAAAATCAACATATACTATCATATTCCATCACATATACATTCATAAACATCATCTTTAATTAGATAATATGATCTTTGCATATGATATCAGGGTCTATCAAGTGCCCCAAGGACTTACCATACACAAAGCATAATATAGTGTAGAAGATCTCATCTATGCCTCTTGAAGATGACTTTATATCTATGCCTCTTTAAAAGATTTTTTTTATCTCCGTTGATCCGTTACGATGCAAGACCACTCACACCATAGAAAACACATGTTATTCATAAATGAAACATATGTTTCTATATCATCATGCTCTTATCATCTCAACTTACATATGTACGCATATGTATATGAACTTAAAACTTTTCATACATAACTAATAATATATACAAATTAGCCCATCTAATATATATATATAGTTGTCATTTTACGTGTGATACAAACACATATAGTTCAACACATATCTCTCACCAAAGTTTTTAACTATGTAAAAAAGGGCACTTAGGAACTCACCTTGCTTGTTGGGGAACCTAAAGCTAGTCATTTATAACAAATGAACTCGATATCTCCTACCAAACATTATTGTTACATCTAATTTTATGAGTCCTAGTACCGAAGCACTACAATATGTTCATTATATATGCATGATCATTACATTGGCAAATCGATCAACCCATAATAAGGAGCCTTTATCATTCTATCTCTTAATATGTCATGATAATCCTTGATTAATGATTTAATGGCCTAAATTAGATCTTAATGAACCAAGAACGACCTTATTTAACCAAAATTGACCAAAATATGACCATGCGACAATGAGTCATATGTTAACATATGTCTTAACCGGTCATATTAGGTTTTAAGACTCATATTAGCTCTTAGCGACATAATGGACCTTAATGGGCCATATTAGGTCTTAATGAACCAAAATTGAGCTCCATCGACTAAAGTTAACCTAGATTAACTTCCATTGAACAAGATTGATCAACATTAGGCCATATTAGGTCTTAGTAAGTTATGATATGTATACATGACTTCATGTCTTAAGAGCCATGCTAATGCTTAGTGAGCAATATTAGATCTCTCATTAAACTGAGATTGACTTAATGACTTTCATAGAGAATATTATATCATATCCCAGGTCTTAATGAGTTCTACTAGTAGTGTTTATCTTAGTCAATTATATTGGGCCTAAAGATCAATGTTATCACTTATCGGGGCATGGATTAATGATCCACACTAGGTCTTAATGAGTTTGGTTGCTTTTTTTAATATGTCATGTTAGGTCTTAATGGGTAATAAACGTCTTAGAGTGTGTTTGATTTCCGTTGACCAAGGGCTGACCACTAGCTGGTTGACTCGGTCAGCCGGGTCATCCAGTCAGGGCGTTTGATTTGTCCGGTGTTGGCGACTGACCCGGTCACTAAGGTCTGACCGAGACCGTAAAATCGGCATCGCTAACCACATAGCCGACCCGATCGCTCTTGCCCTTCCTCCACCGCTCTTTCCCTCCCGCCCTTCGCCGTTCCTGCCCTCCTTCTGCCGCTCCCCGCCGCTCCTTCCATCCCTTAGCCGCTCAACGCCGTTCCTGACCTCCCCCCCTCCACCGTTGCTGCCCTCCCTTCGACACTCCCGCCCTCCCTCCGCCGCACTACCGTTCTTCTAGAAGACGATGGAGATGGAGATGGGTGGGTTGGGTAGAAGATGATGGAGATGGGGATGGGGTGGGTTGGGTG
>BJCM01097180.1:0-11877 GCA_018326385.1 Flaveria bidentis
TAGGCGACCGAATGAAGGCCATACGGCCGAATGAGGTGCGATTGGGGTCCATTCGCACGATTGAGAGTTCATTCGCACGATTGGGGCCAGTCGCATGGGGAGTCATGCGACTGAGGGTCCAATCGCATAAGTGCTCATCCGCATTAGTCCCATTCGCATGAGGTCCATCCGCATTAAGTCCATTCGCACGATTAGGTGTTCATTCGCATGAGTGTTCATCCGCATTGGTTCAATCGCATGATGTTCAGTCGCATGGAGGCCATGCGACTGAAGGGTGTCCATACGCCCGAATGGGGCTGTTACACCCAAGGAGAAGTGTAGCTTAACTTCTGACTTTTGGGGGAAAGTGCAGATGTAAGTTTTGACATAAAGGTTCCCGTAAGTTCATGTAAGATGATGACTGAGGCCTTAGAGAGCATGATGGGCATGATCATGATGTTTCATGTTTATGCATGATGTATGTTATGTATGATTTTGCCTTGTATGATGTTGATGATTGTGTATGTTGATGTTCCTTATGATGTATGTCTGTCTTTCCTGTGGCTTTACGTGTCATGTTAATGAATGAATGAAGTATTATGTAATATAAAGTGAAAGATAATGAAAGAGGAACATGAAGTAAGAATGCATGCATTAATGAATGATGAAAGTAATGAAAGTCTTGCAAGCCTGTATGTCGGGACACGCCATTAAGGTGTTAGCTCAACGGTGTGTGGGTTCGCTACCCCGGGAGGATGCATATCGTGGTATTTCTTTGTGATTGACCATAAGTATGAACCAGTGTTGCGTTCCTTAGGTGTTGTGACCATTTGGTGCCGAGCACCACTGATGAAAGTCTTTTATAGGCTTAGGTCCAGTACCACAAGACTGAAGGGAATAGCATATGACAATGGTATACCTGAACTTTACCTTAGGTACTATGACCATTTGGTGCCGAGCACCACCGATGAAGGTCTTTTATAGGCTTAGGTCCAGTACCACGAGAATGAAGGGTAAAGTTCATGGTGATGATGAAAGGAAAGGATGTAATGATGAACGAACAAATGAAAATAAGATGAATGAATGAACAGAAGATTATGAACGATGAAGATAATATAACTGTTATATAGGTGTACGTACGATGTATGATCACATGAAAGAAAAGAACGGTTTTTAACGAAAGAAAAGTATGTTTTATTTTATAAAACTAGAACTCACTCAGCAACGCTGACTTTGAAGTGTTTCTAGTTGGCAGGTAATGATTGCTGAGGATGGCACAAGGTGGCTACTAAGCTCTTTTGGGATGGCATCCATTTATTTTATGCTTTTGTGATGTAATGCAACAATGTATTTTGTAACTGATTAACGCTGTATTATTTGGCAAAAGTTTTTATAATGAAATAAGATGTCATTTTTGAATGTTTCCGCTGCAATATTTTCATGAGGTAAATGTAATTAGATGTTTTATGTGCGATGAGAAACCAACTGTAAGAGTCCCGGGAACGGGGCCTTACACCTACAAGATCCAATTGCCCGAAGGATCAAAGGTACATCTCGTTTTTCATATTTCCTATGTCATGGAAACATCTCGGTCGATACAGAGGAATATACGGAGTTGGAAGATTCATCACCAAAAACAACGACTTCTTAATCAGTTTTGGATTCACACGATTCAAATCAAGGTCGTCAATTGTTGATTAAGTGGAAGGATAGACCAATCGAAGAAGCTACATGGAAATTAGAAGCAGAGTTCGCCTTGGTTTTTCTGGATTTTCACAACATTGGGGACAATGTTGTTTCTCGAGGGGGGATGTTGATGCGAGCCACAACACTAGCCCAATACTGGCCCCAACCCAGTTAGAACCAGCCCAACCAAGAAGAGATACCAAGGTGTCGGCCCGATTGCTGGATTGATGAAGTCATACGTTCGGGTCGATCATGGGGAAAGACCAAATCAGCAGTCATCTCCCATGTTGAGGAAGTTAGCTCCATGTTTTCATGATTTAGCATGCATGTAGAAGGTGGTAGTGTAGTTCATGTTTTATAGCTAGAAGAATAGAGTGCATTTAGGAATTAGAAGTATATAAGCATTGTAATTTTTCATTTTGGAGGTATAGGAGCAAATTGCCCCAAATCTCATTGTTTTCCTTTCTTGCTTCTTAAAGAATTACCCTCTACGCGTAGCTATCTTGATGGTGAACAAGCATTGTTTAATCTAATTTCAATTTGTAAGTATAATAATACACCTCAATCAAAACTAATTTAATCTCCATTAGTGTTTATGGCTTTTTAAGATTGACGAAAAACAATCAATGTAAAAATAAGCAATTGTACATGTTCTCTTGTAAACTTTATTAATTGCATTTTTATCCAACACAAAACTAAATTGCATATATCCCCTTCTTTATATATTGTATTGCATATTTTTCCAACTTAAAACTAATATTATATATAATTCCTCCTTCAATAAAAAAAAATCAAATTTACTCGTTTTTATTTTTATTAAAACTATATTATATGATGACCTTTACCCGTTATTATTTGTGATTATTTTTTCACATGTTTTTTTGGTTCCCTAATGAATTAAATGTTTGATACTTATGTTGCATTCTATTATTGTTACTCTAAAGTTTTGATAAAAAATGAATAGACTTAACGTAGACGAATAAAATGATTAAAAAAAGAAAAAAAGAAAAAGGAAAAAAAGGTTTAAGAAACTAAAAATCTAGGAAACATGACCAAAAAATTTGTAAACAAAAAGCTCGCTATTAATGGGTGAGTATGAAAAATTTAAAACATTTATAGTTTTTGTAAAGACAAGGCTAACATAGTTAATCTATAATTTATTATTAATAATATTAATCAAAATGAGTTAACTTTTTTAATTAAATTAGGGGATATATGTAATTTTGGTTGTAAATTAGGTAAATATGCAATTTAAAATATTAAAAGATGCGATATATGTAATTTTAATTTTGAATTAGGTAAATGTACAAATAAATTGTTTTATAATGATATATGCAATTAACCCAACTAAAAAACAGCAGACGCTCTCGTTTGGTATTTTTGTTTACTTGTTTTCTTTAATGGTATATGTAGGTTTTTTGTATACCAATTCCTTTTTTTTCGAGTAAAAATAACACTTTCTGGAGAACATGTTTATCCATAAAGTTGCAATAAATAGAGAAACATTTGAACTCTAAGTCCTTGGGTATCTTTTGTCTATCTTTTGAAGAAAAAAGTATTTGAATACCTTAAATGGTATATAGTTAAACCATAGAATGTTGTTCTATTCGATACTAGTTTTTGCCATTTGGTATAGTTTCGTTTTTTTGTGTGTGAATAAAAATTAAAATACCATACCATGATGATATTGTGGCAAAGTAATGGTGGGACCAACCACACCACAGAAATAAGAATAGAAGCGACAAGTAACGTATTAATAAAGCAAAGATCAGGGTGTTTGAGGGTCTGTCTTTATTATTTTATTTAGCATTTAGCATTATTATTATTATTATTAAAAAATAAAAATGACTTGTCTTTTTGGTTAATAGATTAGAGAAGATAAGCAAAACCAGATGACAGGGACAGAGAGAGAGAGAAAGAGAAAGAAGGTTTATGATTGAGGGTTTCAAGGAAGGAGACATACCCAATTTCACCCAACACCTCTCCTCTCTTCCTTCCTTCCTCAAGATCCCAACCAAAGGTTTACTTTTTATTTTAATCTTTTATCACTCGACTCTCTTTCCCATTTCTTTCCTTCAGTTTTACTAATCTTTTATGCTTTGTGTTCGATCTTGATGCATTTCTTAATGTGGGTTTTTGTTTATTAATGTTTCTTGGATCAAATCAGTGCATAGATTAGCGCGTTAAGTTAGATTCTTTATTTTTTAGTTTTTGCAGTTGTGATAATGAACAATGACTTGAGGAATCTCTTATCTTTTCTTAATGAAAAAGATTTGGGATTTGGATTTTGGGGGTTGGGTGATCCGTCTTACTTGATTTGATCTGTATGCGACTGATACTTGATAAGATGTCTTCATGGTGGATCTTTTGTGAATGATGTTTCAGTTGCTCTATCTGGTTAGATTCACTTAATTCTAGATAGAGGTGTCTGTGTCTGTGTGTGAGTGTTTGTTTTTTTGCAGTTTCTGAAATGTTGGGTTTTGATGAATGTTTATGCTGTCATCTTAATCTTGTGTAGATAATCATGTTTTTCATTGATTTATAATCTGTATTAGGGTTTTTTGGTGAAACCTGCAACTATACTCTGAATTTCTTGAATATTCTGAATTGTTCCTAATTAAAAAGACCTGCAAATTTACATGTGATAAAGGAAGAATTTATTATGATTGATCATATCATACACTTGTCCAATTTTTATCATCATCCATTAGTTCTTAATTTGTTTTTATGGAGTTCATTTTGAAATCATTCAACTGGTTATGTCCTGTTCTTGTGTCTGACTTTCAGAATACTCAACCACACAATTTACTCATTATGATTATCTAATTACACACTAGAACACCCTTGAGCGGTTTCTATATTAATTTACGAATAAAGATATTCTTCCCTGAGGTTTTAGCTTAAAGATGGTTCCTGGGCCTTTTGTCTCTGAGGATGTAAATGAGTTGACTCAACAATTTCACAATCAAGATTCATCTACCTGTCATTCAAATGACCAGTCTCACAAAGACGATGATGATATTTCTCCACAAGCAGTTCACTCGCAAAATCGTTGCATCTCATCAATCTCAGGTAATTGGTTGCTATAATTTTTTTTGTGATGATTTTGAGTTTATGAACCAATCCTATTTAGCTTTCTTTTGCAAACTAACTACTAGAAGATATGTTCTACTACTAGCATTATTGTTAATCTTGCAGTTTAAATGCGATATTATAAAATACAAAGAAAGGAAATATTTTTTCTATGATAAATTTGCCCAAATTTGATAATCCTAACATGGTCTTTGTGAATATTCCATTCAAACGACAATATTTTTGCAACAAAAAACGATAAGATTGTTTGAAAAGTCAATGGCATAATGTTGTTATTGTTCAATCTTTTCCTTTCTTTAGTTTCTTGCTTGTTTTAGCTATTATTGTCTAATTTTGTAATGGATAGAAAGGCTCATGCAATTATTATTTTACTAATCGTGTATTAAGATTCTCTCAACCACTTTGAGTTAACAAATAAAGTCAAAGTTGTAGGAGTTCAATTAATCAATAGATCAAGGGAAGACTTTTGCTTACAGATTAAAGAACCTGGGACCCAGTTATTGGGCACTTTGATATGTGAGATTACACCTCAATTGGACAATGATATGAAACTAATAGCATCTATGTGTGTGACTAATCAAAAATTACTATTTCAAATTTTGAATTGAATTGTTAACTAGTCATCTTTTACCCGAGTAATGTATTCATCGCTTCATGATATCTAGAAGATGAAAGCTACAAGAAGCTTGAAGAAGCTCAAATGAAGCCAATCTTATTCATGGGCAATCCAAGTTTTGGCATCACTAATCATCAAGTTGAAAAGAACACCCCAATGGTATGCTGCCATGCTTCACTTCCTTTTCAATTCATTTTTCACATAATTCACCACCACTTTTTGTGTTCATAATCAGATTCAACATCCTTATGCTGATCATTACTTGAATGGCCTTTATGCTGCCTATGGATCACACCCTATGGTAAGTTCTTCTCACCACATGCTGAGTATATGCTTTCATATGCCGTGTCCACTTACATAACTCATGTTGATCATGTTTCCTGTCATGTGAGACAGAGATTAGTCGCATGGTAGGGTGGATACCAACACAACCTGCATAAAAGTTGAAACTTCTTTTACTGTAATCACTTGACATGTTGAAATTGTTAATGGTAGTTTGATCAGATTCAACCTCATTTGGTACAAATAGCTCCTGCACGAGTTCCCCTGCCCCTAGATCTATCAGAAGACGGTCCTATATATGTGAATGCAAAACAGTATCATGGTATTCTCAGAAGGAGGCAAATCCGTGCTAAACTTGAAGCTCAAAACAAACTGGTGAAAAACCGAAAGGCATGCACTTAACTGCAATCTGTTTTTGATAAATGAAATCTGGTAAATTTGTTTACTGATGTTTGTTTGTGTGAATTGATGATTTTGCAGCCTTACCTTCATGAATCTCGACACAAGCATGCTTTGAATAGGGTTAGAGGATTGGGTGGCCGATTTCTTCCAACCAAGAAAACTCAGCAATCAAAAGCTAATCATCGCTTCTTGAGCTGTTCAGATTCTCATTCATCTGAAAGTGAACATATGATGTCTTCACAGATGAATCATGGATTCTCTTGGGGGATAAGAGGAAACGAAGGGGATCATAATCGTGGTTCCATTGGCCGGTGAGAAATGGCTTCTTCACCGGCGGGCAACTCATCCTTGGCTTTGTTACTGGTTAGGTTTCGATGTTTGTATCATCGAGCTTAAATCTACCATTTCTGTTCTCTTTTCCTAAAAGAAAGTATGTTGCTTTACTTTGACTATCATTCCCCGTTTGACTTGCATAATTGATGGTTGGGAACTTACAGTTTATTAACACTTAGTTGTATGTTAGTTATAACTATATTTTTGATAACTGATCCAGACAGATCATTTTTATTGGTGAAATAGGAACCATCAGCATCATGACTTGTGTTTACTTACTAGTTAATAGATCAAACAATGGCTGGCAATCTCGACCTAATCTCAAACCCATTGCACAATAAAGCAAATTGTGAATCTTACACAGAAAAAGCATAATGATCATCATCCAGGGTCGGATTGGTTTTAAATTTTAAACATTGGTCATAAAACAAGAAGAAACTATCATTGGTTGCTTTTAATCACACACATTAACAATTGCTTTCTACAAAACAAAACTTTTTAACATGTAATTGTGCAATTTCTGGATATAAAATATCCAACCAACACAACCCATTGAGCCACCAAAAGATTCATTCTGGGTCTTTAATCTTCATTCTTCATCATCACTTCATATAAAACCGGCTCCACTTAGTAACTTCACCGTTTCATTGGGGATAATAACATTAGGGTTCCTTACAGGTGGATCCACCTTCCCCTTTCCCTTTGATGAAATGCTCCAGAAACTACCAGAAGATTTATCAGAACCACCACCAAATTTTGATTTCATGAGTGGATGTTTTGCATTCTTCTTCCCCATTCCATTTGCAACCAACCACCGTGACCCCGCCTGTTGCTGTTTAGTATTTGAACCCCAAATCGTTGGCTTCTTATTTGACTCGGGTTCAGTTTTCACACCTGCAACATGAACCTCTGTGATCTTGAATTGAGGAACCAAAACACTTTCTTCAACACAGACTTCCTTTTCTTCAATGGAAACTTCCTTCTCAACTTCTACTTCATGAACCTCCTCTTTTTCTTCAGGTTTATTCCATAACGAATAAATTGAGCTGTAAAGTTTTGGTTTGGGTGGGACGAATACACGTTCAACTTGAACAAGAGCAAGCATTGGAGTACCAACAGGCTCAAAGTTTCTTAATGGGTCACGGAGTTGAACCATTAACGCCACGGTGAAATTATTCCCTAAAAGCCCACCCTTTTTCGACCCCTTTTTACCTATTTTTGCACGCATTAAATCACTCGCATGATGAGCAGCAAGAATTTTTGAGGTTCTTTCGCTGATTTCATCTCCATCGTCAATTTCACCAGAATCCAATCTCATCCATTCATCAAGAGTAACAGATAAACCCATTATTCCATCAATATCATCATTACCACCACCATTACTACTGTTCTTAACATCTAACAACTGCAATCCTCCAGTTCCTTCCAAACCCAAAGACCCATCAAAATTTACTCTTTTACCCTCAAGCGCCGAGATTTCACCAATGGATTGCGGGCTTATATTTGAAGGTGCCTCCTTGTCAGACATGCCAGACTGTATTCTTAATCCTTCAATTGATAAAGCTTCGATCTTGTTCATTGCCAATGGAGCAAGATCATCCAATGATACATACTCTTGGTCAACCCCATCCAACTCATATTTTCTTGACCTGTGACCTGTTCTTCGTTCACTGGAGTGATCCACTGCAATTTGTCCAAGAACACCCTCTTGCAGTGATGAATCTTGCCTGCACAACAAAATCTTTGTGGGTAACACGTGCTAGAGGTTGCGAAATTTTCTAGTTAGACAAGTTCGGTAATGGGTCAATATGGGTATTGTTTTGGTAGCAGTCCATAATGTTTGTTTGACCTAGAAATACTTTTTATCAAATATTTAATTTTCTTGTGAATAAGTGTTTTAAAATATAAACTCACACATTATATTATTTGAACAATGGAATTTTTTTTAATAAAACGACTTGGAAGGTAGTATGCACTATGGTTACACTTGCACTTGGAGCGAACTTTCATAGGAAAAATCCTAACATTCTGTCTGTTTTATGGGTTTGCAAAAATGTTGTTTTCCAGACTGGTTTCCTTTAAAGCCAATTTATTTAGTTTCACCAGTTTGCCCCCGATTAGACATAAAGTCATAAAACGTAAACAGATCGATTTATTCATGCTAAAACAGGGTGAAATTGCTATCTATAGTATGTGCAAAGAATTGAAAAACAAAGTTTTACATGAATATTATGAAAGTCGCTGAACTACCTGTATTTGACCTCCAAAGATGGTGTGGATTCCCAGGCTAATTGTTGAATGGTTTTTCCAGATATATCTTCTAAAGGCATTAGTTTATTTGCTTGCACTGATAACTTTTCAATACCAACTGAAGCTAGACACTGTAATACATCCATTATTCCAGAACCCATTTCTGCAGGTACAACAACTGGACTAGAAACCTGCATAATCAAGTTCCCGCCATTTTTAGAATTCTTGAAAATCTCAGGGTTCATGGACCGTAAGAACCCCCCATTACTGGTCTGGACAAATGGGCCTAACCCTTCTCCAAGAGGAGGAAGGTCGTCAAATGGCCCTTCAAGAGACGGGTCAACCGGCCCACTTGGTGGTGAAGGTGAACCCTGAAAAACGTTCTCGTCTAGACCCCACTCACACATCAATGATTTTGTCTCCATCTCTTCTAAAATGGATGCATTTGTTTTGTTATGTGGTGGTTTTTCTGGTGTGTGTCCTGACATATCAACATCATCATCATAATCAAGATTAAAGTTAAATAAGGAAGAACCATTAGCCATGGAATCCTTCTCAAATTGTCTAAGTAAGCGCTCACGTGGAGAATTTGACTCGCTTTCAGAAGTCAAACTAAAGGGACTGTGTTCTATCCCAAGCATGTTTAAAAAATCATGAGCGACAATCTCAGTATCATGATCTAATTTGAGTGACTTTCCTTTCTCTTTATACCCAATTTTAACCTCCAAGCTTTCAGTTTCTTTTAAACCTTCACTTTCTTCTTGAGTATCATATTCTTCGTTCATGTCCACATTATTTAAGGCCAACTCCAACTCTTGCAAGAGTAATTCTTTGTCATCAAACTCTTGTTCTTTGGTATTGCTTTCAATTGCAACACATTCTTCTGTTTGACTGGATTCTTTGACCAGCAAAGATTCAAAATCTGAACCATCAAAACCTTTTAAAGCACCTTCCTCATCTTGCTTTACATTTTCTTCTGTGTGAAATTCAATTCCCTGCTCCATGACAGAAAACTCACTCAGACTATTATTATAATCATGGTCAGGAGAGTTCAAATCTTGATTTGGGGGTTCGGGGTTTATAATTTGAACATCATGTTTAGTTTCATAGTCAACAGAGATAATTGACTTTTCTTCTTCAAGTTTCTTATATAACATACTAACTGATTCAGAAAGTTCCGACTTCGATACTGGCAAAACCTCATGAAGGTCCTTGATATCTTCTACAGAATGAGAATTAACAGGAAGACTTTCACCTCGTTTGAGTTGACTATGACCAGAAGCTGTGTTAACTGAGGATTGGACCGTGTCAGCACTATTGCCAACAACTGAATACCCGAAACTGACATTCATACTTGCACCTTTCGCCTTTCCCGATAACCTGTAAGTAGTAGTCCATTTTCCCGAGCTTTTTTCATCCTCTAGCTCCTCCAATGTAAGAGGGAGTAATCTAGTGAGGTCAACCCTGTGTTTTCCTAAGTCAACCTCAGGGTCACCAAACACAGATGCATACAACAAAAAGTGTTTCGCCTCATACTTAGCCGAGTGATGAGGCCCACTTCTGCTACCATAGACCAAGCAAGTGTTGGTCAAAAGTTCCTCAAATTCAGCCACACCTTGCACAACCCGTGCATGTCGAGTGGTCAACTCACCATCCCGTCTTTTCCACTTGACACAGAGTTTAAGATTATCAAAAGTTGTAGGTAACCCTTGAATCGAATGGACTTGAAGAGAAAAACAACAGTTGAATCTTTTGTTTCGAACATGTTTAAAAGATTTGAAAGTATTCCAACTCCAGATTGACTTTTTGTCCTTAAGAAATCGATCCTCACTACTATTGGCTTTTGATTTAGACTTTGTATCAGGAAATTGTGATCTTTTGATTGATTTCGATCGGCTGAGAGCTGTAGAATTCACGATTCTGGACTGCGTATTATCCTCATACAGAGTTTTAGTCAAGACATCTATATCATTGAAAAGTATCCCATATCCAGAACCCTCACCACTCCTCTTCTTAACCTCCTTTCTCGACATCCTCCTAAACAATTTAACGAATGTGAAAATCAGGCAAGCAGTATTTGTAAACCCACTTAACTCATACTCAATTTGACTAATGGAATTCAAAAAAGAAAAACATTTCCTGACAACCCTAGCTTGAGATAATTGGATTTATGAGACACAATGAAAATGAAATTTAGAGAAGACCTAAAACCTAATTCCCTTGAAGAAGAGGAACTACAAGCTCATGAAGATTTCACGAAGTGTAATTGAACAAAACTGGATTCAAATGTATTGAAAAGTGAAATTAACATGAAGAAGTAAGTAGCGTTGAAGATTAAAACAACTTGCCTTGATGAATTAACTGCAAACGGAATTTCTTGAAACAACAGTTACCGATCTCTGAAACGCTAAAGCCCTCTCTCTCTCTCTCGTTGACCCATTTTCGTTCAAAATTCAAACAAATAACGTGATGTGATGTCTGAAACACAATTCTCAATTGGTACCCTCGTTCTTTTTGTATTACATATTGCCCCCTTGTACCTCTACTTGTTTGAAGAATCAAACTTTGTTAAATTAAAATTTAAGTTTAAAGATTTATATATAAATTATATATAATACTAATTACTAACTGTTTTGCGCATTATGAGTTGTAACCTACGCATAGTAGCTTGTACTTATTTTTTTTTATTACCTAATACTTTTACATCTTTACAACTTAAACCCTATATTTTTTCACTTTTAACTTTTGTTCCCTATACTTTTCATCGTTTACAATTTTTTAAGTTTACATGTCGGTTTAAATTTTTCCGAGTTAACACGCTACAAAGTACGTGTGTGGTTCAACGTTTTTACGCTTACTTTTTTCTCGTTTAATGGTTTCGTCTCAATGTGTGGGTCTTAGATTGATTTAGTTATAGTTTGTAACAGGCATGCACAAATCGGGTTTGGGCCGGACCCAGAACCGGGTTCAAACCGGGTTCGGTCCAGTCGGGTTTTTTTTGTACCCGTGTATTGGGGAACCCGGGTACGGGTCCGGGTCGGGTTCACTTGCGGGAAAACCCTACCCGCCATACCCGGGTAAGGTCGGGTCGGGTCTGGGTCGGGTCCAGAACCGGGTCCAGAACCGGGTCCAATACCGGGTTTAATTTATTTTTTCTATTTTTTTTCTTTTTTATGTCCAATACCGGGTTCAATATCGGGTCCAATACCGGGTTCACTTCGGGTTTAGACCGGGTC
>BJCM01097196.1:942-12817 GCA_018326385.1 Flaveria bidentis
GAATGGCTTTTGTTAAAATTAATTCCGCTGCTTAAATTTGTAAGTTTATAATGTTTCATGTAATTATAACTGAGAATAACCAACTGTGAGGTCTCCGAGAACGGGGCCTTACAAACCGAAAAACATGTTTTAGTACTTGCATTTGTATCCATGAACATAAACATAAAATGTGTCATTCGGTACTCATATTTGTAACCATGAACATAATAAAACCCTAGAAATGGAGCTTGTCGCCAAAATACTTCAAGCTTCAACCAGTTTGCATGCAAATCTCCTTTAAATGTTAAATCCTACGATACTTGAGCTAGATGTAAGGAAATATGATTGATTTAAACATAAAAAAATTACCTTTTTCTCCGTTCTCTTGCTTTCTGTATGTAACTCTTTCTCCCTAAAAAATTGCGACTGAAGCAAAGGTAAAGAAAGAGGGTAGGGCGAAACATCCCTTTGGTGGTTATAATTTTACTATAAACTTTTACTTCTTTGCAGCTTTAGCCATTAATTCCATTAAAGGACTATGAGCCCCCGTATCCTTTTGAACCTTGATTCTTAATTGGGTTTTAACAAGATTTTGAGGTGTTACATACTTTATTTTTAAAGCGATTCCACAAATGATTTAGATTGCTATCCATGGCAACTTTAAAATCAAGAACACTCAATATCTATACTAATCACCACCACCATTCCATCACCTAGTATTGATATTGAATACCACCACCATTGTACAGGCCACCGCCACTCACCCCTCTTCTCTCTCTTGAAAACCCTAAAACACTCCTACTCCCTTTACATATCGTGAGATCCAAGCATGACAAACCCAAAATCTTTTATACAAGAAAGTAGTCCAAATGCTGATTGAATTCTTCAAAACCACCAAGCATGCTGCGGCCCCCATCAGGAGGTTCAGTCGACAAATCCCTATTTTGATGATTTTGACGTTGCATTTTTAATATTGTGTTTTATGTTTTCTTTATTTTTTAAAATTTATAGATGGATCCTATAATTTCGTTAGGTTATTCAAGTCCTTTTAACTGTAGAATACTAAAAGTGTCCTGACGAAAAATAACAAAATTTGAGAAACACAATGTCGATCTAAAAACGGAAAGAAGAATTTGAATTAAAATGATAATCCAGGCCAAAGCAATAGTGAAAAATGAACATATAACATTAAAATTCATTACATTTAATAAGAAAAAATTAATTTGTAGATTTTAAATAAGAAATCATTAAATGGAAAGTATAAGTCTTTTACTACTTATCAAAACTTGACAATCTAACTATATTCACGTGGGACTACCTGTTTCCTAACAGCAGAAAACAGAATCAGCACTAGTAGTGGCCTTGTGCGACCCACACATATATTATATGGTATTTAATAGTCGGTTTAGAGTTTTGGGCAAGGTTCTTCACGAGCATAGCCAGCCAAAATGAGTTTGAGGTCAACACGGTTCACCCGGTTTGGAATACTGTTTAGAAGAATTGGCTTAGTTTGGTCTTGACTTAGTTATATTGTTAAAAACTAAAAGAAAGAAAACGTCTTGATATAATTTGGATTGAATATGATAAAAGAGAGTTGGGCTTAAGATCAAATATCTTTTCATTCAGCAAATCTATTTTAAAGAAGAAAAATATAAACAGGTGGCGGATGAAAGAAACCTTATAATTTTATTTTTCGTGATATTGACGTTTGAAAGGCATCTTAAGGTTTTTAACGTCTTTTGGTGAGGGTTCGATATACTGTAACTAGGGTGTAAATTTCTAATAGAATATGAATTTAGTATAAAATTCATAGGTTTGAACTTAGTTCAACAGACTGAAGATCCTATGATAGAAGTCTTTCATATATCGCATGTCACGTATATCAAAGTATTTTGTACCAAATTTATTAGATATAGGAGAATGAGAATGAGATGGTGTAGGTTATATGTAATTTATTCATAGATAATGTAATCTTTATTATAAATTTGTAAGTTTAAACTACTAGAGGAAGCATCAAAATGAAAACATTTATTTATTTTTTATGAGAATTCTAATGCCATTTTTTATATACATGTGTAAAAAATAGTCTATTTTACATGTGCAAAAAAAAAAAAAAAATTCTTACAATCATATAAATAGAAGTTACCATTTATATATGTGAGAACTCTTATATACAAAGGTAAACGCATGTAAAAAAATTTATTAGAGTTCTCATAATTTATAGAATTATCAAGATAATACTTCCCTAACTTAATACATAAAGACAACAAAATAAAAATTACGGTTCAAATATAATGTGTTGTCTCAACCCCAAAAAACTTATGTTGTATTGAGGTTGATGTGTCTAACGTAATCAACTACTGATTAATTCATTAGCATTGCTCTTTTAATGGTCTAATTAAAACCATAGTTTTGTTGTTGAAACACCCAACTTGAAATAATTTGTAAACCTCTACCTTTTCTAGCTACTTGCTAGTTAACTATTTTAGTAAAATCTTTTCGTTTTTAAGAAAAAAAGGAACCCAAAGTGGAATGCCTCTAATATACCCTATTTCAGTAAATAAAATTTATTAAAAAGAACTACATAGTGGTGTCAAGTACATAATTATGTGGAAATTATTTGGAGCAACATGCATGCCATACATCCTGAAGAGTCATGTCAAGATAAACATGGGATCTGACAAAGTGAAATACGATGCTTCTTTAATAAGAGAAGAAAGTAGAGTAAATGTAAAGGATAAAAATGCTTCAATAATAACAAACTTAAAAACGTATTTTTTTGACGGATTAAATGCATACAAAATGAGAATCCATGTCAATATTTCTTAACCCTGTCATCATATTCATTTGACAAAAATATGAGAAAATAGAAATTATGATATACCTATATCATTATCCGTTTGCAAAATACAACTGCTAAACAATATTTGATTTGTCTTCTAACTATTTTGTTTTCTAATCCAGTAATCCGGAATGCCCAACTAACACACACCCGCATAAAAATTTGTTATCAAAGTCTTTATTTTCTAATCATATCTGGATGTATCACAATAACGTCTTTTAATAATCTTGCATTGGACATAAGTGTAGATTTAAGAGTAAAAATAGATAAGTGAGTGTCTATGGGTTTAAAAGGGTGATTTTAACGTAAAATTCAATGGAAGTGATGTGAGCTATAAATCTAGGGATTCTTACTTTTTTCAGGTTCTCTTGTTTATATTTGATGTAACTAACATTTTACACATCATTTTAATTCAATAAAATTACATACGTATCAACATGAACTGATGCATCTCTTTCCTTTGTAACCCATCGATGTATATATCAATAAAAATGAAAATCAAGTTGGTTGCAATTCTTTCTATTTTTTTAAATTTACGATTACTTTTAGTTAACACTTATGAATCCATACACTGCAAGAAATATTATCCATTGCGATGACACCAATAGCAACGACCCCTTAGCGGTGACATGTTGCCGTCATTGATGGTTGATCCGTTTCACCTGCACAGAGTTAGATCTGTCGTTGATTAAGGTCCAGATATGATGAATGCTATTAACCCGGTGGTGACATATCGTCGCTATTGCCTAAAAACTTTAACCTGGGATTTTATTTTCCTCCATAACTCACGGCCATTCCCAATTCCTTCCATAACCTTTCACGCCGACCTCCAACCTAACCACCTTCGTTGCCACCATCGGCCTCCACCCCGCCCATCTCTGTCGCCACCTTCGGCCTTCACCCCACTGACCTCCACAGGCACCAGCGCCCTTCACCCTATGACCTTCGCATCCGCTATCGCCTTCCACCCAACCCACCTCCACAGCCACCGTCGACCTCCTCCCAAACCACCTCCGCAACACCGTCACCCTCCACCCCACCCACCTCCGCAGCCACCATCGCCCTCCACCCTATCGACTTCTGCAACTAGCGTTTCAATTGATTTTCTTAGTAGATTTTAATTGTTGTGCGTTATTAGCTTTTAGGTTTTATAATTTCATTCTAATCACCATGAGCTTAGAAATACCCTCCATAATTAATTTAATAATTAATTTGAGTTGTCGTTTTGGGACTGTTTTTTGAATATTTTATCTCATGTAAGATGCGAATATGTATTACATGATTGTTTATGTAAAAAAATATTTAGTTTTCATTTTCTCTTTGCCCTTTGGGTATATATTTCTATATACTTGGGAGATATGAGGAAATACTGTTGAATTTTCTAAACAAACAATCATGTAATGCATATTCATATATGAGATAAGGTATTCAAAAAGTGGGAACAAAAGCCTACCCTTTCAATTCTTAATTTGTTAATCTTGTTTTCATAGATAGTTTTTCATCCACTTAAATCCTAAATTATA
This sequence comes from Flaveria bidentis, assembly GCA_018326385.1. Classification (NCBI taxonomy): domain Eukaryota; kingdom Viridiplantae; phylum Streptophyta; class Magnoliopsida; order Asterales; family Asteraceae; genus Flaveria; species Flaveria bidentis. The sequence goes on from BJCM01097196.1 coordinate 5,287, forward strand.
TTCCAGTTCTAATCATGTCTGTTGATAAATGATGGTTTCTTAATGTGAAGTCGCTGGATCGGTAGACATCCGAGCGTGTTCTTGACGGAAGGAAACAAAACCAAAACCAAGAGACAAACAATAACACGAACTATAATAAAATGGTTTCATTATTAAAACCTAATGATTACAAGCTCGTTACAACATAAGAATCACAACTCTTGGCAAGGGGAGATCGAGTATGATCTCCCCTCTCATTCGGCAGCATAGGCCCCGGGCACAATCCTTAATCTCTCTACACAATGAAACTAGTATTTATAGGCCTCAGCCCATATTAGATGCGATTGGGCCCATTCGTACGATTGGGCCATGCATATGGTTCAATCGTACGACTGGACCATACGAATGGTTCAATCTTACGAATGGCCCAATCGCATCTCTCAGTCGCATGACTGGTCCACTAGCATGGCTCAGTCGTACGACTGAGTCTCATTCGCATATGCTCCTGCGAATGACCTAGTTTCATGAGTTTACAACATATCAGGTGTATTACATTAAGCCTATACTATTCGTCAAGCGACGGACACACTATATATGACAATATATGCTCCAACAAATTCCCCCTTGGACGTTGCTTGCGAATAGTAGATAACACCTCTTACAATCTCCAGTCAATCTTTGCTCTGTTTCCAATAGAATCAAACGAAAAACCATATTAGCCAATGTTGCCGATCCGTCAGGTTGCTACAGTATCCCTGAAAATGAATTTAGGGACAATAGTTTTCATTTACTTTGCAGAACACCATCATATCATCAAAATTCCCCATATGAATAATTTTTCTAGATAATGACATGAACAGTTTTCCATTGCTTCAATCTTCACACATGCTAACTTGATTAACATTAACACCTCCAGAAATTCCCCCTCAAATTCATATATCCCAATATATAAACGTTGTGCTCTCCTGGCGTCTTCATACGGTGTATTGGGCAAAAAGTAGAAGGTTCCAATCCACAGCTAACAATCTCAAACAAATCAGCATTCACTCAGATTCATTATTAGAAACCAGCTCACATCATCACTTTCTGATTGCGTCTTCAATTTCTCTATACATGGATTCCCCCTAAGAATCAGAATCCTCTCTATGCGGATAAATATAACTAGATTGGCCCATAAATAGTCAGATGCTCCTGACTACCCCACAAAATCATCATCGACTGCTGACATCTACTCTACTCTCTTTTGTGTTCTAACTACATTCATCTATTCTGGAAGTCTAACGAATAATGAGGTATCCATCGAACTTATTTGAAAAAGAACCTCAGGATGAATGTGCTTTGCTCAAGCTCAAATCTATGCAAGAGGTACTTCCAGACTTTTTTTTGTCTGGAACATCGTTCATTCGTACGATATGGAGGACAAATATCATATTCATGTGACTGGATGATATGAATGATATATTCGTGCAACTGGTCGTAAGACTGGTCCAGTAGCATGACTGAACATAAGACTGTCTAGTCTCACGACTGGACATAAGACTGGTCCAGTCTCACGACTGGACATAAGACTGCTCCAGCCTCACGACTGGACAAATGCGGATCAGTCAATAGTGCGATTGGACAAATGTGGATGAGTCAATCGTGCGATTGGATAAATGCAAATGACCAATACGGATGACTTAGTCGTGCGATTGAACATACGACTGGTCCAGTCGCTCAACTGAACATACGACTAGTCTATTCACATGGTCTAGTCGTAAGAATGGTCCATTAGCATGGTCCAGTCGTACGAAAGGTCCATACTTATGGTCTAGTCGCATGAGCAGATCTGCACGCAGATTTTCAGATCTACAGCCGCCATGGCCGCCAAAAACCCTAATATGATGAATTTTACATGAACCAAAACAAAATAGACATCATCAGATTTGCAAGGGTGATCAGAATGTGGTTCCGGGTTTGATTTTAACCAGGAAACAACACACGTAACAAGATTTGAGCAAACACGAAGAACACGAAGTGGGTTTAACGTCATAGAACCTGAAATAGATCCAGAAATCAAGAGCTCGGGTTGCTAGAATGATTGTTAGATCATTCTAGCAGTAACCGGCTATGATACCAATTGTGAAGTCGCTGGATCGGTAGACATCCGAGCATGTTCTTGACGGAAGGAAACAAAACCAAAACCAAGAGACAAATAATAACAAGAACTATAATAAAATGATTTCATTGATAAAACCTAATGATTACAATCTCGTTACAACAGAAGAATCACGACTCTTGGCAAGGGGAGATCGAGCATGATCTCCCCTCTCATCCGGTAGCACCTAGGCCCCGGGCATAATCCTTATCTCTCTGCACAATAAAACTGGTATTTATAGGCCTCAACCCATATCAGATGCGACTGCGCCCATTCGTACGATAGGGCCATGCATATGGTTCAATCGTACGACTGGACCATACGAATGGTTCAGTCTTACGAATGGCCCAATCGCATCTCTCAGTCGCACGACTGGTATTAGCATGGCTCAGTCGTATGACTGAGTGTCATTCACATATGCTCCTGTGAATGACCCAGTTTCATGTGTTTACAACATATCAGGTGTATTACATTAAGCCTAGACTATTCGTCAAGCGACGGACACACTATATATGACAATCTTCAACAAATTCCCCCTTGGACGTAGTTTACATCATTGTCTAACATTCTTCATCAGCTCATCAAACTTCTTGTACTTTTCCTCTCTTGTAACTCCGGCATTTATCTCAAACGCGAAATAGAGTCATATAGCATTTTGAAACTAGATGGCTTGTACAATGTCTTGCGAATCATAGAAAAGTGGCAACTTGTATAAGGTGTATACATCATCAACAGACAAGTTAGTTAGCCACATAGGGTCAAATACCCGAATAGTATCCATTTGGCTCTCCTTTTGCAAGACTATAACAACTTCACCTGTTCTCCAATTGTAATACCACCACTTGAAGTGTGGAGTGAAGTCCTATGGCATTTCTCTTAGAAGGATTTTGGACATTGTTCGTGGAGGACTCCACTTCAGCACTACCTTAGGATTTCCAATAATGGAATCAACTTCAGACCGTTTGATGTACCTCGTCGGTTGTTGAGGTCTAAAGTTAACCCACCTGGTGTGGTATTCTTTCCTCAATGCAGCCTTAAACCAGCCTGACTTCTTTCTCGGGTTAGCATACAACAACTTTAGGCGTGCCAGCTGGTTGAGCTCAAAACCGGGTAGAGTCTTTAGATCGTGTGGAAATATAAAGTACTCTATGCCCTTTTCACTCGTCACTACATATACATTCAGATCCTCAAAATAAGCCTATGCTATGATCTTGCCTGACACCTTTAGGTGTTTCTTGACCTTATACAACTTGGTGTAGATGTTAGGCTTTTGTGCAGTGCGCATGGTTCGGATCTCAGCAAAACAGGCCGCCCTTTTGATGTCAACATCGGCGTCTGAGGCTTGGGCTTGACCCTCATTTTTCTCCGTCTCTTTCTCCATCTGATCCAGCTTGTCAAATGTATCACTGCCGAGAGTATCACCCAAGTTGGGGAGTACATTTCCCTCTCGGTCAGTGTACTCTGGATAATGGTCGGAAGTGATATCCTCTATCTCGATTTCATCTATGTCGTTGAGCTCATCATCACTTGTCATCTAAAAAGTAGGAGCGTCCTTGACAATCTCGTCCGGGTTGAGCCGGAACATCTCAATAAGTTGTTCATCAGTAAGGTCATGAATGATTTCTCCTTCTTCAGGAGTATAGCTTACAGACCTTCTGACTATCCCTTGAAAATCAAGAATCATTGTAAGTTGAGACTTGATTTGCTAAAGGTGAGTAACATCATACTCATCTTGCTGAGATGATTGATTTTTGCCCTGAATAGTTGGCTCGTCAGCCGGAGGGGCTGAAGATGAGGCTCCTTGATCCTAAGCTTTCTTTGACCTTCGCTCTCCAGCCTGTGTGGATGCTGATGCAGATGCATCATCTCCTTCATCCTCATCTCCTCCCTTCTCCTATCCTTCATCTCCATCATCTTCTGTATTAGTCTCATCATCATCATCCTCTTCCTCCTCATCATCCTCATCAACACCACCACTACCACACCATCCACCACTACCACCACTACCACACCATCCACCACTACTACTACATCACCCATCATCACTACCACACCCACCACCACTACTACCACACCACCCACCATTACCACCACACCTCCACCCTCCACATCTACAGCCATACCCCCACCAGCTACACCCATACCACCACCCATCCGAGCGTGTTCTTGACGGAAGGAAAAAAAAACAAAACCAAGAGACAAACAATGACACGAACTATAATAAAATGGTTTCATTGATAAAACCTAATGATTACAAGCTCCTTACAACATAAGCATCATGACTCTTGGCAAGGGGAGATCAACCTTGATCTCCCCTCTCATCTAGTAGCACCTAGGCCCCGGGCACAATCCTTAATCTCTCTACACAATGAAACTGGTATTTATAGGCCTCAGCCCACATCAGATGCGACTGGGCCTATTCGTACGACTGGGCCATGCGAATGGTTCAATCATACGACTGGACCATACGAATGGTTCAGTCTTACGAATGGCCCAATCGCATCTCTTAGTTGCACGACTGGTCCATTAGCATGGCTCAGTCATACGACTGAGTCTCATTCGCATATACTCCTGCGAATGATCTGGTTTCATGTGTTTACAACATATCAGGTGTATTACATTAAGCCTAGAGTATTCGACAAGCGACAGACACAATATATATAACAATATATGCTCCAACAAATTCCCCCTTGGACGTTGCTTGCGAATAGTAGATAACACCTCTTACAATATTCAGTCAATCTTTGCTCTGATTTCCAATAGAATCAAACGAAACACCACATTAGCCAATGTTGCTGATCCGTCAGGTTGCTGCAGTATCCCTGAAAATGAATTTAGCATAATAGCTTTTGTTTACTTTGTAGAACACCATCATAGCAGTAAGATTCCCCATATGACTGATTGTTCTAGATAATGACATGAATAGTTTTCTATTCCTTCAATCTTCACACAGGCTAACTTGATTAACATTAACACCTACAGAAATTCCCCCTCAAATTCAGCATATCCTAATATATAAACATTGTGCTCTCCTAGCGTCTTCATACGGTGTATTAGGCAAAAAGTAGAGGGTTCCAATCCACATTAGACAATCTCAACCAGATCAGCGTGCACTCAGATTCATCATCAGAAACCAGCTCACATGATCATTTTTTGATTGTGTCTTCAATTTATCTATACCAGATTCCCCCTAAGAATCAGAATCCTCTTTGTGCAGATAAATATAACTTGATTGGCCCATAAATAGTCAGATGCTCCTGACTACCCCATAAAATCAGCACCGACTGTTGACATCTTCTCTTCTCTCTTTTGTGTTCTAACTATATTCATCTATTCTAGAAGTCCAACAAATAATGGGGTATCCATCGAACTTATTTGACAAAAGAACCTCGGGATGAATGTGCTTTGCTCATCCTCAAATCTGTGCTAGAGGGAGTTCCAGACTCTTTTTTTGGTCTGGAATAAATACGGATGAGTCAATGCGGATGGCTTAGTCGTGTGATTGAACATACGATTGGTCCATTCGCATGACTGAACATACGACTAGTCCAGTCGCATGACAGAACATACGACTGGTCCAGTCGCATGACTGAACATACGACTAGTCCAGTCACATGGTCCAGTCGTACGAATGGTCCATTAGCATGGTCTAGTCGTACGAATGGTCCATACTCATGCAGATTTTCAAATCTGCAGCCGCCATGGCTGCCAAAAACCCTAATCTTATGAATTTTACATGAACCGAACCAAAATAGACATCATAAGATTCGCAAGGGTGATTAGAACGTGGTTCCGGATACGATTTTAACCAGGAAACAACATACGTAACAAGATCTGAGCAAAACATGAAGAACATGAAGTGGGTTTAACGTCAAAGAACCTGAAATAGATCCAGAAATCAAGAGCTCGGGTTGCTAGAATGATTGTTAGATCATTCCAGCAATAACCGGCTCTGATACCAATTGTGAAGTGGCTGGATTAGTAGACATCCAAGCGTGTTCTTGACGAAAGGGAACAAAACCAAAACCAAGAGATAAACAATAACACGAACTATAATAAAATGGTTTCATTGATAAAACCTAATGATTACAAGCTCGTTACAACATAAGAATCACGACTCTTGGCAAAGGGAGATAGAGCATGATCTCCCCTCTCATACGACAGCATCTAGGCCCTGGGCATAATCCTTATTCTCTCTACACAATGAAACTGGTATTTATAGGCCTCATCCCATATCAAATGCGACTAGGTCCATTCGTACGATTAAGCCATGCGTATGGTTCAATCGTACGACTGGACCATACGAATGGTTCAGTCTTACGAATGGCCCAATCACATATCTCACTAGCACGACTGGTCCATTAGCATGGCTTAGTCGTACGACTGAGTCTCATTCGCATATGCTCCTGCGAATGACCCAGTTTGATGTGTTTACAACATATCAGGTGTATTACATTAAGCCTAGACTATTAGTCAAGCGACGAACACACTATATATGACAATATATGCTCCAACAAGAACTCAACTCTTTTATTGAAATGTTCTAAAAACTCATCAACACATATTGCCAGATTTGATGTTCAGGTATGAATTGTCAGAATAACTTATTATTAATTAGGATGTGTTAAAATGGAATATCATTTAGAAATATAAGGGATGCGCCAAACAAACAAGTATTGGATCTATCATGGTCAACGCATAATACCTTAAGTTGTAGTTGTAGATAATGTTAGGCCAACAAACGATATGGCTGACGACATCAAAGATGTTATGGAAGAGAGTAATGGCATTCATGATGATTTAATGGCATTCATGACGACATCAAAGATGTTATGGAAGTTCATTTAGAATTATATTCTGGTTATAATAAGTTTTCTTTCCTTAACTTTCTAGCAAAGCTTATGCTTATCAAGGTTAATAAAATAAACTAATAGCTCAGTTTATAATCTCCTTGAGTTGTTACAATCTTCATATCCTGAAGGTAATGAAATTCCATCTTCTTATTATGAAGCCAAAGATACATTAAAGAAGATTGGTTTAGCATATGAGTCAATACATGTATGCAAATTTGAATATGCTCTTTTTTGGACAAAAAACCTTTTATTAGAAAAATTTCTCGTTAGTAATAAGAGTCGATGGATCGATAAAAATACAAAGGGTAAGAAGTTACCTCACAAGATTTTACTATAGTGTGACATCCGGTAAATTTCCGTTATCCAACTCCGTTAGTTCCGTTAAGTTTTGCATACACGTGTCGTGAGCACACACTAGTTGTCGTTTAACGTTGGTGACCTAATAACAATTAATAATGTTAGATTGATGATAATCTAATTTTCAATGTGATTATGGTGTTATGTTTATGTGTTTATATGTTTTATATGTTTTAAATGTTAATTAAGAAATTTTATCGCGTAA
>BJCM01097265.1:0-10872 GCA_018326385.1 Flaveria bidentis
GACTCATCTTGTGAAACACGACTTTCGCAGAGGAGTGATTGATTGTACACTGTTCATCAAAGTCAAGGATGGTGACTTACTGCTAGTTCAGATCTATGTTGATGACATTATCTTTAGTTCCAAAAACGAAGCATTATGCAAAGAATTTGAAGCAGTAATGAAAGCTGAATTTGAAATGAGTGCCATGGGAGAGATGAAGTTCTTTCTCAGGTTACAGGTGGATCAGACACCAAAGGGGATATTTCTACATCAGACCAAGTATGTCAGTGATATTCTCAGTCTGTTCGATATGGACAATGATTCAACAGCTTGGACTCCACTGGCTACAAACAACGATGTGTCACCCGACGAAAATGGTGATTTGGTAGATGCCACCATGTACCGAGGAATGATCGGATCCCTCATGTTCCTCACTGCCTCACGACCTGATATCATGTATGTGATGTGTTTCTTCTCCAGATATCAAGCGAAACCGAAACTCAACAATCTCATAGGCGTCAAAAGGATATTTCATTATCTAAAGGGTACTCCAACACTTGGGTTATGGTATCCTCATGACGATGACTTTGAGTTTACAACATATAGCGATTCGGATCATGGCGGCTGCAAAATGAACTACAAGTCAACTTTAGCAGGATGTCATGTGGCAATGTAAGAAGCAGACATCGGTTGCTTTGTCAACTTGTGAAGCTGAATACGTTGCTGCTGCAAGCTGCTGTTCACAAATCATCTGAATTCAACAGCAAATGCGGGACTACGGTTTGAAATTCTCTAACACTCCCATATTTGTTGATTATTCTGTTACTATAGCCGTAACTAAAAATCTTGTCCAACATCCTAAGACCAAACACATCGGCATTAAATATCACTTTATATGTGATTGTTTTGAAAACAATTTAATAGATGTTATTAAAATTAATACGTACTTTCAACGCACTGACCTCTACACAAAAGCTTTTGATAAACCAAGATTTTTTTATCTGTTAGAGGTCAATGGCGTGAAAAAGAAATGTGAAATGATTCCAGAAGATGACAGTACATAGTCCGACGCGTCGAGTTATTTTTTATCTTATTTTACTTTACTTTATTTTATTTTATTTCTTTTCCTATTAAAATTCTAAACGCAAAAACATTTTTGGTTTTAGAATTTTAGGGGGAGAATATGTTAGATTAGTATTAACTTAGTAGTTTTATTAAATTATTTAAAAAAACAAGGGAGGAGGACAGCTAAGCTAAAATGAAAAAAATCAAATCTGTGATACTAATTCAACGAATCTGGAAAATGATAGTACACAGAAAACAGATTAATTTGGGACTTTAAAAGGTTTAGCTACTCATGATGCAAAATTCAAAGTTAAGTCTGAATAGTCAAAGCAAAATAAAAGGAAAGGTGATAGTTAAGCTAGTACGCTACTTTGGTAACATAGAGAAAGTAGACCTAGAGGTTGTTAGCGCATTGGATGATGTGTTGGTAGATTCAACACAATAGATAAGTAGACCTCATTGGTGAGTCAAGCTCAAACTAAGTTGTTCAACAAGCTGTGGGTTTCCATCATATCCCTGTTAACACAATCAACTAAGTTCCAATAAAGGGTGACCAGCAAAATAAATGCCACTATTGCACCCTGAAAGGATCATACATGCCAACTCAATGGGTGATTTGATGATTGCTTTGCTAGAATCCCTTAAGTCCTAGAAGAAATGCGGATGAAGATTCTGCTAAGAAAAAGAACAATTGTTATCTTCCGCATTTGTCAATGTAGAAGACATAATGCCAATACGGACAAGTATTTGCTCTTCCGCATTGACAAATGCGGAAGACTTAAAGTTAATGCGGACAAGACTTTGCTCATCCACATTAGACAAATGCGGATGACCGAACAGATGCGCATAAGTATGTGTTCATCCGCATTAACCAATGCGGATGAGCAACATACTAATGCGGATGATCAAGTGAAGAAATGTTGATCAAGTTAACTCATCCGCATTTGTCAATGCGGATGAACAAGCAAAGATGCGGATCAAGACTTAGACTAGTTTCTGATGTAATAGGTCAGGGGTAGTTTAATCATTTTGTAACATGCATCTTGTCTGCCTATAAATAGAATAGATAACCTTGTACCCGAGGTGACGGCTGATAGACAGAAAATTTTTGTTGTAATTATTCTATGTAATCAATCAACTTTCATATATTTAATACAAAAGCATTTATGAGTATTTTTCTTGCATTGGATGTTCTTTGATTGTTTGTTTCCACCATTCAATCATTGACTTGATTACCATATTTGATTCACAGTAAGAATCTCAATCTTACTCAACTCAGTAAATTGGTATCAGAGCTTTGGCTCTCGATTCTCTTTTAGATCTGCGCAAGAACTGAATAGAATTCGATTGATCTGGTAATCGAGTTGCTAGTAGTGGATATCGTTATCTCTACTTAGTAAACAACAAAAATACTCCTGTCAACAACAAAAAAGTCATTACAATTACAGATTTACTTCTGAAACTCCAAACGAACTGCTTGAACAAGTTGGACTAATCAATCTTAAAATCAACTAAATCTATATTTACACAAGTTAAAATGGAGTCTAACAGTTATTCATAACTTGGTCATACACCTAAACCTCTATGCTTAAACACAAATCTGAGTTTAAACAGTGGAGAATAAGGTTTAGAAATTACATCACACGTGTAGATCCTGATTTCTGGATATCAATATACAAGGGTCCACACATCCCTGTTACTCTGTCAGTAGATCAAGCTGCAATTTACAAGACTGCTAGAATACCCATTGATGACTTAACTATTAATGAAGAAGACTATAAGAAAATAAAGATTGACCTCAAAGCTTACTCAATTCTGACTCAAGCACTCAAGATGGATGTGCTAAAAAGATTGGAGAACTATGGTACTGCAAAAGCTGTGTGGGATGCACTGAAATTAATGTGTGAAGGAAGCAGTGAGGTGGCTGAAATCAACAAGGATAAGCTGGTCAATCAATATGAAACATTCCACCACACCATGGGAGAATCAATATCTAAACAACTGCATAGATTTGTACAGTTAGTAAATGACTTAGAAATCATGGGAGTCACTTACAAGATTAAAGAATTAAACAAGAAAATGCTTCACAGTCTCCCCGAAAGCTAGAAACAGAATGTAACTATGCTGAAAAATACTCTTGATCTTGAGAGTACTACTTTAGACATTATGATAGCCAAAATTGAAGCTTTAGAACTTGATGAAAGAAGCAGAAATCTTGGTGGACCAAGAGTGATTGAGGCTTACAAATTTCCATTTTCTCATTTTGTGGAAAATGCCTTCATTACTTAGGAAGATGATTTTATCTCATCAAGAGATCAAATGAACAAAACTGGGTTCATTGCAACTCCACCAATGAATCATCCATCAACCTCATCTCAATCACCTAAAGTCTCTGCTACTCCTCAATCCACTCCTGAAGACTCAAGATCAGAAGAACAAAAGGCAACTTACAATGCCTTTGTTGCAAGTTTTGAAGCCTACTTGGGAGGAAAACTCACTTCTGCTCATCTAATTCAGGATGATTTGGAGGAAATGGATCCTGATGATATGGAGGAAGTGGATCTACAGTGGCAAATGGCCATGATTGCCATGAGAGCCAAGAAGTTCTTCAGAAAAGGAAGAAAGCTGAGCCTATATGAGAACACAAAACTTGGATATGATAAATCCAAAGTGAAATGCTTCAACTGTGGCATGGCTGGCCACTTCTCAAGAGAGTGCAATGCCCCCAAGAGAAACAACTATCAAAGGAACTCTCCAGACCAATCATGATCATAGCCCAACTCAAGCCATCACTCCAACAACCAACAACAATAGTATCATCATTCTCATCATCAACAAACATATCAGAATCAACCCCAACTAACAAATCAAACTCATGGAAGGAGTTAGCCTTCTGCCAGTGCCCTAGTGATAAAGCAAGATGGGGTATGCGACTGGAGTGTGTATGCAGAGGAAGTCAAGCCTCAATTCCAAAATCATGCCCTTATGGCTCACATCAACGATGGACCATCTCCAATGCCTACTGATGTAAAATCTAACCTTAGTAGTGAAAAATGCATTAATGAATTGCAAGGCTATAGAGAACATAACCATAAACTAGCTGATAAAATCAAAGAAGAAAAGGTTAGCTAAATCTCTCATTTCTTTGAAATGATGAAGTACTCTCTTGCAGCTTTGAAATCAATGAACATAACCAGAAATGATGAAGAGAGAAATAAAAAGCTTTGAAATCAAAATCAAATCTCTCATTTCTTACAAGAAAAACTACATTGGTGAGAAGTACTCTCTTGCAGCTGAGAATGAGCTACTTACTAAAAAGTTAGCTAATTCCCATATGGCTCAACAATCAATGACTGAAGTGAAACTTGAAAAGTTTCAAATATCTTCAGTCAAGCTACAAGAGATGCTTGATTCCCAAAAGGATACAAAGGACATGCCAGGGATTGGGTAAAAGTCATGTCCTCCACCATACAATGACAACTACATGGTCATGTCTGAGTCTGTCTCACTCACCGAAGCAATTGAAGCTAAAACTTTGGAACCTAAATCTGTAGTAAAACAGGTGACCAATCTTCAAAACAAACCTGATGTTTATATTGAAACAAATGAGGATAAAATCAAGTTAGGTCACACAATCAAAATCAAAGAGTGCTCAGACAAGACAGTGAGTGTCATGAAACCATCAAGCCCTGTAAAAGCAATTGTCCCTTTTATAGAATTCATACCCTCTGTGTTACAAGGTAAAAAGAAATACGTGAAGTTTGTGAAACCCACTTCTGACAGCGGTTCTGATAATGAGATCATATCTCAAAACAATTCAAGCAAATGAGAAAAGGTTTCACTACAAAAGAAACAAACAAGATTACTGAGTTCAATACCTAACACATTGTCAGTCCCTCAGTCTTCAAGATTAAGGCAGGGAGTTGGGTTTGATATCTGCAACAAGGAACATGTTGACCAGTTTGAAAAGGAGGTGAGAAATGGGTTGAAGAAACAGAAACAACCCAGAAAATCAAACAAAGGTAGTGTTGTGAAACAAACTACAAAAAAAGGCTGATTCTGATTCATCCCCTAAATAAAAGAAAGTGACTCATCAAAAGAAAATATCAGTTGAGTCACACAAGGAAAAATCTGATTCAAGAAACAAACAAATTTATTCTGACATTTGTGAAATGTTCAATCACAAGACAGATGAATGCTTTTTTAATCAATATTGTTCTATTTGGGACATGAACAATCACTCCACCAAAAACTGCTATTTTAACAAGTATTGTTCAGTCTGTGACATGAATAATAACAATACATCTGATTGTTACTTAAATCAGAAGAGTTTGAGAATTCCCCAACACAAGCCCATCTAAAAAACATCCACTATCACACACTCTATCAGACCTCATTTTTACAATGATCAATCTAGGACTTCTAGATCAACAAATGATAGAAACACTTTCAAGAAATTATGGAAGGGTCAAAGAAAACATCTTACAATGAAACACAAAACTAACCTTCCAAAACAAAAACCTACTTTGGATGATGAAAAACGGGCTAAGTTTCTACAATGAAACAGAGACTAATGATTTCATTACTCATCTGAATCTTTAGTGGATGTTGATGAGATGACTTACCCAATTCATTACCAAAATTCTCCCAGGACACCTCCAACTAAACCACAATTTAAAGGGAAATACCAAGAAGTCACCATCATGAATAGGAACGGGAAATCCAAGACCTTCATGGCTTGGGTTCCTTATTCTATTTAGTTCTTTACACTTGCAGGTTCATCCACACAGGTCTAATAGCCTATGGTACGTAGACAGTGGATGCTCCCGTCACATGACTGGAGATCGTTCCCTCCTTCATGACTTCAAGCACATACAAGGAACCACTATGGCATTTGGTGGAGATTCAGAGGGTGGTAGAATTACAGGAGAAGGATCTGTGACAAACGGGATGTTGAGCTTTGACAGAGTGAACTATTGTGAATAGTTGAATTTCAATCTGCTAAGCGTGTCTCAGATCTGCGACAAGAAATATTCCACTCACTTTATAGACACTCATTGCTACATTCTGAAACGTAGATTTCAGATCTCTGAAGAATGGGTTGTCTTAAAGACACCGAGGAAGAATAAAACATATGTCTTAAACTTGTGTTCTACATCACCTACAGAAGAAACATGTCTGTTATCTAAAGCATCATTTGATGAGTCACAACTTTGGCATAGACGTTTGTGGGACACAACTTTAAAAATATGAACAAGTTGGTCAAAGGAAACCATGTCATTGGTCTTCCTTAAAAAGAATTTAATTTTATTGATCAATGTTCAACATGTCTCAAAGGAAAACAACACAAATCGTCTCACAAAATCAAGCTTGTGAACACTAACAATACTCCATTGAAGCTACTTCACATGGTTTTATTTGGACCAACTCATGTAATGAGTATTGGAAAGAAACAATATTGTTTAGTGATCATTGATGACTTTTCACGATTCACATGGGTGTTCTTCCTACTTCAAAAAAATGAGGCATCCCAAATCATACAAGAATTTATCACTAAAATTGAAAATCTACTTGATCTTAAGGTGAAAATAATAAGAAGTGATAATGGTACTAAGTTAAAAAATGAAAGTATGAGTTCCTTTTGTATAACCCAAAGCATTGCTCATCAATTCAATGCTGCTAGAACTCCTCAACAAAATGGGGTAGCTAAAAGGCGAAATTGAACACTGATTGAAGCAGCAAGAACGATGCTAGCCAATGCTAAACTGCCAATCACCTTCTGGGCAGAAGCAGTTAACACATCGTGCTTTGTACAAAATCAAACTCTAATTGTTAAAGAAAGTGACATGACACCTTTATGAAGTGTTCTTTAATAGGAAACCCTTTATTGGATTCCTCAAATCATTTGGTAGTCCTTTATCAATATTAAACACCCGAGACTATTTGGGAAAATTTTCATCCAAGTATGATGAAGGATTCTTTGTAGGTTATTCTTCTGTTTCCAAGGCTTATAGAGTGTTCAATCCTAGATTGAACATTATTGATGAATTAACAAATGTTCAATTCAAGGAACATTCGTTTCCCAAATCTACAAATGGTCCTGACTTGTTGTTTGATATTGACACATTTACAAAGTCATTTGATCAATTTCACTTGTCTAATGCAGGAAATCTACATTCAAATGATACTTCGTCAGCTGTAGAAAGAATAGATGATTTTCCCGTGATTCCTCCTACATTTGATGAACACATGAATGAAGATGTTCCTCTTCAAGCTGATCCCATCAGACAACCGTCACAAAACCTTAGTGTTTCTACTGAAGGAGGTCCAAGCCTAGTACCTTCCCACTCAGATGATGTGTCAACTGAGGTTAGAAATCAAAAACAGGCCTCTCCTCTAGTTGAAACACAAAGGACATCAAATGATGTAAGCAATCACAGTGCTGCTGAAGCTCAAGCAGGAACTTTAACAAAGTCTGACAATCTTCATAATTCAACATCAGTACTAGATGAGTGTGCCACTGACCATAATGAACTGAATGTCTCCAATCTTGATGTAACCATTACTGGTGACTCTATTCCAACCATCAGAATACACAAGAATCATCCAGTTGAAACCATTATTGGTGAACTTAATAAGAGGGTGACTAGAAGCAAGTCAAGTATTGCAAACATCTGTTTTTTCTCATGCTTTCTATGTCAATTAGTACCCAAAAACATCAAAGAGGCACTTCACGACAATAGTTGGATTGAAGCAATGCAGGAAGAATTGCTCCAATTCAAGGAATAAGAAGTATGGCAACTGGTAGATCTTCCCGAAGGAGAATACCCTATCGGTACTAGATGGCTGTACTGGAACAAGACTGATGATAGAGGGATCGTCATCAGAAACAAAGCAAGATTAGTGGCGTAGGGATACACTCAAGAAAAAGGAATTGACTATGATGAAGTGTTTGCACCTGTTGCCAGACTAGAAGCAATGAGAATCTTTCTAGCATATTCTGCATCCATGAAATTTACTGTTTATCAAATGAATGTAAAGTGTGGCTTTCTGTATGGAAAGATTGTTGAGGAGGTTTATGTGAGTCAACTACCCGGCTTTGAAGATCCAGATTTCCCTCACAGTGTTTACAAGCTTGACAAAGCTCTGTATGGTCTTTATCATGCCCCAAGAAAGTGACATGAGACTCTATCATCTTTTCTTCTTGAACATGGATATGAAAGAGGAAAGATTGATCAAACTATCTTTAGAAGAACAAGAGAAAAAGATATGCTGTTAGTCCAGATCTATGTGGATGACATCATATTTGGCCCGACAAACAAGCAACTCTTGAAAGAATTTAAAGACCTTATGCACTCAAAGTTCCAAATGAGTGCTATGGGGGAACTCACCTTCTTTCTAGGGGTGCAAGTCCAACAGACAGCAGATGGAATCTTCATCAATCAATCAAAATATGTAGAAACAATGTTGAAGAAATTTCACTTTGCTGACTATCAGTCCATGAGAACTCATGTGGATACTAAAGTAAAGATTGGACCTGATCCTAAAGGCAAACTAGTGGATCAAACTCAATATCGATCAATGATCGGTTCACTTATGTATCTAACAGCCAGTAGGCCTGACATAATGTTTGGTGTTTGTGTGTGTGCGAAATATCAAGTTGATCCAAAAGAATCACATGTGAATGCAGTGAAGAGGATATTCAGATATCTGAAGGGCAAACCAGCTATTGGGTTATGGTATCCAAAGGAAGGAGAATTTAATCTCTATGCCTACACAAACTGTGATTATAGAGGATGCAACTTCAACAGAAAATCCACCTCTGGTGGTTGTCAATTTCTTGGTCCCAGACTAGTATCTTGGCAATGCAAGAAACAGACAAATGTATCTGTGTCCACTGTAAAAGCTGAGTATATTGCTGCATCAACATGTTGCTTTCAAGTACTCTGGATTCAAAACCAGATGCTTGATTATGGTTATAACTTCTTGCACACTCCAATTTCTATTGACAACACAAAATCTATTTATAACTAATAATCCAGTTCAACATTCAAAAACAAAACATATTGAGATTAGATATCACTTTTTGAGAGACTATGCTGAAAAAGGTTTAATCAAATTGATTCAAGTACCAACTGAAACTTAATTAGCTGATTTGTTTACTAAGGCATTTGAACCTGGTAGGTTTGAATTCTTGGTTCAGTCAATTGGCATGATTAACCTTGAGTAAAACCATGAAAAACATAAAAAACAATTAAAAACATCAGAAAATCACAAAAAGAAATCAAGTTTGATGAAGAAAAGAATCTTCGGGAAATGATATAATTACAGTCCTAATATCATTCACTGTGCTTAATTTCCAAAATTGCAAGACTATCATGACTTACAAGATATATTGGTAGGCTCAACATGGAAGAGAAGATACATGCAGTGAAAAATTGAAAAATCGTATTTAATTGTGAAACACTCATCACAGAGTACGGGTATATATTGGCTTATCTAAGTGCATGTGTGTGTAGTAACCTAAACACACCACGTAATGATACTTTATGAATCTCTTTCACCTACATCTGTTTCATCTTTGTTTTGCTGAGCAAAGTCCTGATGAAACATGCACATGGTGCAGATGTCCTGATCCAAAAGATTCCTAATGAGGAACACATCCAAATTGGATGAATATACGAAAGCAATACATTCCAAGTGAATGAACAAAAGAATCCCATCATGGATCACCTTCCAAAGTGAAGTGAAAAGAATCCCAATATGGATCATCATGAAAAGGATCAAAGTAAAAGAATTCCAATGAGGATCAATGAAATTAAGTTATCATAACTTAAGTGACCTGGTAAGAAAAGTTGTGAAAAATTTCTACCATGCATTGTATAAGGATGGTTGATCATTCCATGCTTGTGTGTGTGAGGTACACATTGAATAATTAATCAACCAAAAACATGATAAAAATCACTTGCAGCAAAATATCAACCTGGTATGAGTTTAAGAGGACTAACATACCTCCAATTATCAAGTTCATATACATGTCCATTTAATCATAAAGGATGCACATGTGTAATGTAAGATTGATATGATTCCAACAAAAGATATAATTCTCTTCATTATTAACAGTCATAATAAAAATACAATAAAGTTTTTAAATCTTTAAAGTTTCCATCCAACTGTGGATATTAACTTTGGGGGGAGTAATTTAAAACTTTGAGTAAGTCTATAGTTTTGGTTACTAGCTTAAATTTGTTGGATCTTGTATGCCCAAGACACATACAAGATTGATGTGGTTAGTACGTTATGATCCAAGTCGGGTCATACCTAATAAAAATTAAACCAACACCAATATATGTTTATTTGTTGATGAGATCATACAAATAAATATTGACACCAATTTAGAAAATGGGTTTTCTTAAACCTTGCTTTTGTAAAAGAACAACATTATGTGGATAATTTGTTCATGAAAAATTGTTTGTTTCATTATTTAAGTTGGTTAAATAATAACAAACAAAGTGTGTTATTGTTATAAAATTAAAAGAGGTTTTAATTTTATAAAAATTAAGGGCTAAGAGTGTAACTATTTTATAAAAACTAAAAAGGGGGAAACCCTTTTTCAAGGGTATATTTCGGCCGCCCATAGTGGCATTGGAACTCCCCTTTTGGTCTTGGCTTTTGCAAATTATTAGACAATAGAACACTCTTCCATCATTTCACCATTCTCTCACACACACTTCTGTCTAACCAACTCAAGCAAGAACTCTCTCAAAGTGTGGCTGAAAATTCGGATTTTGCAAGAAGAAAGGCTGAAATTTTCGGATTATTGAGGAG
>BJCM01097361.1:0-13706 GCA_018326385.1 Flaveria bidentis
TTCTGCATGCATGCACATGAGTACTGAAGTAGAAGCTTCGGAAGTTCTCACACCAGCAACAAGAAATACTCTAAGTGTGAAATCTTCCGAAGCCAAGACCAATATCTTCTGAAGCCAAATATGAAGTCTTTCGAAGCTTCAGAGACAAAGTCTTCCAAAGCCTCAACCTATGAAGACAGATTTCTTCCGAAGACTTTTACAACATGCTTTATCAGATGTACTTTTCCTTAAAGCTGGACCCTTTTCCGCTGTCACTCTGATAAAGTAACCAACTTACATGAGTTGGTGAAAAGGTCCATGCTTTAGGTAAACTGTACATTGAGGTCTTGTGTCTTTATCTTTCTACTTCATGTACTTTATCCTTTTTATAATATATTGGGATGTGAGCTATGGCATGTCATAGTCACAAGTCAAAAGGCAATCTGCCTTTTGACTCTACAATTGATTCTGTTGTGTGTTTAGTCAATTGCATCCAGTCTGGCTTTCATAGTATGGCCAGGTTGTAGGATGTAGTATACGTATTCTCTTGTTCTTGTAACTTAAGATATGGTTTGTAACACTTGTAATAGAACCTGAGAAAACAATATACTGTAATCTTTAAAACCTATTTCCTTGTGTTGTGTTCTTTGGTTCTGTCTCATATAATTACTTGTGTTCTTAGTATCATCCCTTAATCCAGTTCACTGTTTGATTAAGTTTGAGTTACTCTCCTCTTTGTGTTGTTGTGTTGTAAATTTGCAAATCCTTCAACGATCCTACAAAGTTCTTAGGAAGCCATTTAACCTTCGGAAGACACTTCTATGAACCAGTGGACATAAGTATGGTCTTTGACAATCCGCTGCAGACCTCTGAGATACTTCATGGCGTTTTCTCAAAAGCCATTCATGGCGTTTTCTCAAAAGCCATGTAGTTGACTATATTTTATTCCACTGTTCACCTTTTGTTAGATAACACAGTTGCCAACTTTAGTTGGTGACAAAAGGTAAGTCATAGACATGTCATGACTACCATATCTTAGATAAGACCTTATCTAAGATACCTTAACTTTAGCACTGTAGTATTTGCTTTAGTTATAAGATCTCAGCTGGTATCAAAGTATATCTGGCTGTAGGTAGTATCATATATAGTTTCTCATTGTAACTCATAAACCATTCTTGTAAGAGTCTTGTAACATTTTGAGTTGAGAAGAAATATATGAAAGTACCTTGAAAATTATATATTTGTGTTTATTACTACTTATTATATTGTTATAAACTCTTAGAGACTCTGCTTTCATTCGAGTTTAGTTCAAGTGAGTTTGAGAGAAAAACCAAGTGTTAAGTGACATTAACCAATTCCTGCACATATCAACTAAACAAATATGACTTCTAATCCTAATCTAATTAGTCCAAAAGTTAAGTATTTACATCTTTAATATATGGTTTCAACATATACATATCAACTAATCAAACTTAAATCATAAATTATATCTTATCTCATCCAAAATAACACTAATCAAACAATAATTTTATCAACTAAGCACCACCTAAAACATTTACATCTAGAAACCAAAAATCTTTTAAAAAAGGAAAAAAACAAAAATACTGGATCTTTGTAGTAGCGGCGACGTAACAAGAGTATGAGCAGCGACGATGCTCGGCTCGTGGTTTTTTGTCGGTGGTCGGCGACGGTGGTGGCTTTGGTGGGTGGTGACATCCGCGGGTGGTGGTTGTGGTGGAGCTGGATGGTGGTGGTGGCTGTGGATAGTGGCGGCTGGTGGCGTCGGAGTCAGAGTCGGCTGGAGGGTCGGTGTCGGAGTTGCGTGGATGGTGGTTGGAATTGTGTGGAGGGAAAGTGAAGGAGATGAGGCTGGACTGTCCCGCGTATATCTTTTAGCATTATCGGCGACGCGTTGCCGCTAATGGTTTGTGTACTTTTTAATTTTAGCCACTAGATCTAATGGCTGATGAACGGCCAGATCTGAGTCAGTAAAGTATACTGAGGATCGCCAATCTTTAGCGGCGACTTCTCGCCTCTAAAGGTGTTGCCGCTAAAGGTGTCACCGCTAAAGGCGTGGTCGCCGCTAAAGGTGTCGTCGCTATTATTAAGGATTCTTGTAGTGATAGTCAAATGACTGTTTAAGTAATTTTCCCTTCTAAAAATATCCAAAAATATCCATTTGACTACATTTTTTTCTCCAAATGTCGGTTTAAACAAGTAATCCTTAAAAATGTCCATACATAATAGAGTCGTCTTCAACCATACATAGGTCATCCGAACCCAAGATGAGCGGCTTGGATATCGTGTCTACATAGGGTCGTTACGAAGGTTCCTTTGAACAAACTTACGGTCGTCCAAACCTTCGTAAGTTTTTTCAAACAAACTTATATTCATCCGAACTTTCGTAAGTTTGTCTGAACAAGCTTACGATTGTTCGATCCTTCATAAGTTCATCTGAACCTTCGTAGCGACGCTATTTAGAACGTGTCTTCGTCTAAATTACTTATTGTGGGTTCGGACGGACCTTTTGTAGTTGGAACACCCATGTTAAGGTTGAGGTTAGGGTTGGGATTGTATGGTGGATGAGTTGATCAAATGGACATTAAAAAAAGTTAATCAAATGAACGTTTTTAGAATTTTTCCCTAATGAGTCAGCTCTAATGTGAAATGTACTAAATCGACAAGTCAAAACTTCTTACATAATAAAATTTTTCAGACAAGATTATCATGTAAGGGATGAAATTATTTACACAAAGACAAAATTATCATGCATGGATGGAACAATCACGCATGAAGTATTATATATTGCTAGGTAATTTTATATTCGTGTGATTATTTAATGCAATTATAATCTTTTTAGGTAATTTCACTTTGTATTAAAAACAAAACTTTGTATATATTTTAAACTTTATACTACTAATTAAAACTTACCTAAAAGTATACCTCAAATAAAAGTTGTTTCTTTAAAACCGAATATAAATAAAGTAAATGATTAAAGATTAACAAACTCATTGTGACTAAAACTTAACATTAATCATAAAGTTTTGGTTTAGTCCAGTAATATTATTAAAATCATGTTGTAAATAATCTTTATGACGTAAAGTTAATCAAAGTAAGAGTGACTCCCAAGTGTTCATTTTTAATCCAACAACTTTGCAATGGTGATGTTATGTTAGTTATTTGTCTTGTTAATCTTGTAAATATTTGTAATAGTACGTGAAGTAATTTTGATGGTGTAGTATCAGATATCTTACTGCTAACCTAATTAATATGTCACACTGATTTAATGATCATCTAGACAAAGGGCCAACTTATGCATTTGTTCAAAAGAAACTTTCTTTTGTAGAATCAATAACGTTCTCTGGCTTTTGAAACATACATTACAGTCGGTGGTGTTACGCAATGACATGTATAATTATGTTTCGGACCCATATGCAACTGTAGACATCAAAAGCATGTGAAACAATAACACGATGATGTGTTCCCGAGACTAAAGAGAAGGATAAAATAAAAAGAGAGCACATTGTTATTTACGTATATGTAAAGATTTGATAACAAAAATATTATTGTGGAATTTAGATATACTTGCTCATACAGATTGATGACATTTAGTTTACATAAATATTTAACAAAATTGTAAATTATTAGTAATATAAGATGTCCTTCATCACGTGTTTTACCTAATTCACATGAATGTCTTTAAAATGGTAGTGAGCGGTAGAGGGGTTCCATATGAGAAAGGGAAGCTTGATTCATCGTGTGGTCCATATACATACAATATAGATTGATACCCTACAAAATTCATTAAAATTCAACTTGAGACTTTTTTTATTGACATAAATAATTAATTAAAAAGGTAAATAACTTCATCAAATTTACACTATTAAACGTCATTTAGTTCTCAATTATTAATTTCCATTATGATGGATAGATACGTACATATACGGACTACACATAACCAGTTAATTACTATAAATATATAACTACATGCATCAAATTTACATTTTTTTCATAAATGGCAACACACACGTACACCCTATCTACGATCTACTTTCAAAATTTATTTATTGTTCATTTTATAATACTTTAACCGTCACATAAACATTTACATAACAAAAACAACAAATTAAAGTCATTCATGTAAAAATAAGTATGTATATACATCCAAGAAACCAACAACTAATGTGGGAAGAAAGTGATTCCAAATGAATTAATAATTCAAGAATCTCATAGTTCTAGAGACCTACAAAACAACACATACATATGTATGTATAGTCTATAGGCACACATATATACACATGTATATATGTGTAGAGAGAGAGAGAAAGAAACAGAAACATTAAAGAAACATTTGGTCATGAATACCAATAATTTACTTATATTTTCACCTGCAATATGTAATTAAAAATCACAAGAAAAAAAATGCTACACTGTGGTTTCTGAACATGATTTTAAAGTAAAAATTTAAACTTTCTGGATCTTGATTAAGAAAAACAAAAAAAGAAGCTAAAATTAAGAAAATCAACCTAAATTAACGCACAAGAAATCAATGATAAGACAATTACAGATCAGCAATATACTGTAATGTTTTCTTCTTCGGGTTTTGAACCTGTGTCTATCTTCCCACCGCTTTTTTGAACCGCAAAGATTGAATTATAAAAACACAGATCTGATATATAAATCAAAACATATGCAGTTCAAGAAAGCCGTGGAATGATAGAAACAGCATCATCTTTTATGGCTGTTTGGAAGATCTTCAAGTCTTCTTCTTCTTGGTTATCATATACTTAAACCCTAATTAGGGTTCTTGAAACACACAGTATACAGTGAAAATAGGGGTTTTGCAGGATGATGACAGGGAGAAAAGGTGAGTATTTATAAGATAATGAAGTCTTTTTACCACCAATCCCGAGAAGAATAACGAAACTCATGATGCCCCACTTTATTTTTTACCTACCATTGCTTTATTTGTTGTCACTTGGTTGATAGCAAGTTGACAAAGAGTTAAACATATAGTTTTCGTAAAAAGTTTTCAAATTTTATCACGAGTTAAATTAAAAGTTGATATAATTTAACAATAAAGTAGTAGATGTGTGTATTGTAGCGATCCAAGGGACCGTCTAGAGCAAAATCTCTAGAGTGGTCTAATTTTTGTTTATATTATGTAAATTTTATTGTTAATATGAATTTAATATATAAAATATTAAATAATTGGCAACAAATATTTATTAATTATATACAACGATATTTGAGATAACATATAATTAAAATTACGTATCAGTAAAAAGATATATGTAATAAAACAATGATACTGATTTTTTAAACTTTTGAATTTAAATTTTGTGTTTTTCTCAAAAAAAGGAAATACATGATGTTCCAAAACAAATTGTATGAAAAATATTATTTTTAAAAATCTTATTATTATAACTTTAAATTTTAATTATTTTATTTTAATTATTTTGTTTAATAAAATTTCATTTTTAAAAACACCGATTTCAAAATATTTTGTATTTTTAGAAAAGGTAAATGTTTTAAAAAAATTCTTGTTTTATATATCTTTATTAATTTTTTTTAAAAAAATATTATTAATATAAAAGACAACGTAATAATATCATTACAGAGTAAAGAACATTCGATTTTGCTTGGTTTTGATCATTACAACATTGTAGCAAGTCCAATTTTTTATCATTACATGATTAAATGTAACATTGTGATTAGTTTTTTTTATTGTTTTTTATTAAATAACCCTAGTTCAATTAACATGGTTAATATCAAAATTGATATTGTTTGATGATGTTTTGATGTTAGTTGTATTGCATTGATGTTAGTTTACATGGATTATACAAAAAAATTCATAGGATTTATGTGTTATTTATATATACCTTAATATAAGTAGTACTTTTGCATGAGATTCGGGAATTATGATGAATTGATGATGTTTATCATATCTAGATGATTTATATAAACTTGATTAGGTATAAAGTTGATGAATTATTAATGAATCGAATGATAGATTGATTTTGGGTGTTACTTTCCCGAAAAGAAAACTTTATTTATGTGAATCATAAAAAATATGAATGGGGCATATTTATGATGTTAGGATGATGCTAGAATGTTTGTTGATGATGTCTAATGCGTTAGTTGGATCATGTGGATACTTAATGGATTATTTGAGAAATGTAGGTTTTAGGGAATATTGTAAAAGATCATTGTTGTGTATGTTAGTGGGTATGAATCTTGTTACGTAATGTGATAATGATCGGCATACACGCGTGCGAATCTAATGCCTATATTTAGTAGGATTGACAGGGTTCAGGGTTTAAAGTCGTGAGCTTCAAATGACATGTAATGCATGATTAAACTTAATGTATGATTTATTAGTTGTGATGTAATTATATATTTGTTGAGCATGATATTGGATTTAGATTCGCATATATTGTATGAATCTGTATTGTGTGACAATTTGTATTTTATGATAATCTATGTTGGTATGATAATCTATGTTGGTATGATGATCTTGATAGAACTTAAGATTGATGATGTGACATATGTTTATAACTTGTATGAGTATCATGTGTAATGAGCTACTAAACTTGATCAAAGTAGATTTCAATTAACATGTTATCAACGGGTCAACTAGGTCAAATGAGTCTTTATTTCCAAAACCCTCAGGTCAATGTGTTTATTATGCACATAGGGTTGTTAAACTTCTAGTTACACGTACTTATATACTCGTGTGTTCTAGGTACCCTTTAACGAGTTGTTTTTTCCATTCTCCGTTAGCTCTCTATTATTGTTTGTTTACGTAACAGGCTAGGTTACAAGCTTTATCTATGTCTGCAAAGAATGAGTAACCTTTTGTTAATAAGTTTACCCAAGTAGCCAACCTTTATTTTATTCATTGGTTGTTAAATAAAAAAGATAAAAGGACTAGAAAATAATAATAATAATAATAATAATAATAATAATAATAATAATAATAATAATAATAATAATAATAATAATAATCTATCATCTATCAATACAAATAAAAAAAGGTTTTTATATATCATTTGTTATAATTTTAGAGCTTCTAAGTTCTATTTTCCGTTTCTCTCTTTTAATAAATATCATATTAACTTCAAATGATATTATTTAATTCTTTTTATATTAAATATATAATTTTTTTAAAACGGGATCTTTCTACAAATGCAATTCGTAAAGAAATAATTTTTTATAAATAAGAAATTTTTTCATTTTTTTAAATTAAAAAAAAACACAATATATTTTCAAACTTGTGGCTTTTAAAAAATTAAATTCTTATGAAACAAAAGTTATAATAAATAAATTATTAAAAATGATACTTTTTTAAAATCGGTTTGTTTTGAAACAATTTGTTTAAAACCAATCTTTTATTTTTTGAAAAAAAAGTTTAAAATATGATATCGTCCTTTTATCACTCGTACGTAGTGTCAATTATATATTATATCAAAAGATCGTTTTATAATTTATTAATTTTAATTAATAACTATTTAATATATTATTTATTAAAACCGTGTAATACACTAGTACTAACCTAGTTATAATAATCATGGTTTTGAAAACCGGACTCTAATACGGTCCAATCGGTGCTTAAAACCATTTTAATATTGAACCAGTGGTCGGACTAGTTGAACCGGCGGTCGAACCGGTAACCGGACCGGTTGAACCGGTGGTTGGACCGGTTGAACCGGTTTTTTTATATATATTTTTATTTTTTCTAATATTTTTACATATATTTATAAAAAATAATTATAATTTTATCCAGTTCTTATATGTAGTCAAACTGATCCGATCATCAAACCGATAAGACGTCCGATTCATTGTACGGTTCGATTTTAAAAACATTATTAATAATAACAAGTCCGTGGATTTTTGGGGGTGGGGTTCCATCCGGATCCGACGGTAGTTGGACCCTGGCTTGGTGGCATAACTGTCAGACTTGCCATCTTCATTTTGTCAAAATCCACACATTTTCCCACGCCCCTTTCTTTGTGATTATACACCACCGCAATTAACAATTCAATTATTCCTCTCCATTTTGTGATATAAAATAAGTAAAACATTTTACTTGTCTCCACATAGAATTGTTTTAAATTTTATTTTTTAACTCATTAGAGTATTCATAACCCATTTTTTAAAATAATATGAATGTAGTTTTTATATTGTATGGTATGGTTATAAGTGGTTGTGAGTAAATAATATGAGAAATTTATTGTTCAATCTGTATTTTTAGGAATTTGTGTTTAAAACCCTATAATATTTTTAATATATTTTAAGTGGTTGTAAGTGAAGAAGAGAAAAAAAGTAATGATAAAATAGAAAAAAAGAAAAAAAAAATAGTGATTTATAATATAATTATATAAATAAAGATAGAAGAATAAATTGTGAATGCTTTTATTACGATTATAAAAATGCAAACAGGCATTACATCATATACTCCATCCTCAAAGTACTAGGAAACTTACATAGATAGAAAGTTAAAGTCAATTTATAGATCTTAAAGTTTTAACATTTAGTTCAACGCTTTTCTTTATCGAGTTAATAATAATAAAAGTAAATTACATGGATGGTCTATGTGATTATATTAAAATTTTGAATTTGATCTTTAAAATTTAAAACTTTTAAATATAGTTTATGAAGTTTATTTTTATTTCATATATGATCCTTAAATCTATTAGTCAACGGTTAGTAATATTAAATATTGTAAAAATTAGTCTTTTACTGGATTTAGTTATCTATTTAATTTATCTTTAAAACTATAGCATTATTTTTATTAAAGAAAATTTATATTTTTGTTTTTCAAATTGCTCTTATTTATACAAAAGTCTTCCTTTGCTAGGAAAGTAATGCTAGACATTAAAATTATCGCCTCATTGTGGGCGAAGATGCTTAGGAGATTAGTTAAAAAATATATTTTTTGGGTTGTTTTCCTTGTATCTTGCTTGGAGTTTTATCTTCTTGCTAGCTTTTTTTAATAAAAGTTTCCCTATTAAAACTATCATTATTTTTATAATATTATAATTATTTCATATAATATTTGTATTCTTCTTTTATAACTTTTTTAAAATATGATGTTCTATAAAATTCAAATATGCTTTTATGATATGCTAATTTTTTATGTATTGTTATATATTTCATCTAAAATAGAGTTGCGCGTAATAGTATACAAGTTGTCCATTCACATCGTACAAGTTGTCAAAGTTGTTTTAATATATCAATTTTTTATAGATTTTTTATTTGGCTTGTACAAATCTGAGTTGTATTTGTTAGTTTTATTCGAAAACGCAAAGCGAATGCTTATGCACATGTAATTGAAACATAATCTTTCAAATTTTAATATGATTGCCGCAACGTTCAGGTGACCTGCTAGTTATTGTTTACCTATGAAACACAATCTTTAATTTATAGCTACTTTATTTCTAAAATTAGTTTGTGAGGATATAAACTTATACTGTTTAATTAATTTACCAACAAATGTCACCTAAAGACTTTTACACATTATTAGATATATTTTTTAGTAATTAATGAATGAAATTTCAAGGTTTTTGATATAATAGAAATTTTATCATAATTCTTGAAATAACTTAGAGTTATTTTTAATTATTTTATTTACGTAAATATTATATACATAATACTAAAATATTTACTATGTGAAATGGTGTTAAGACTGTTGGGTTAAAGAAGTGAAGATCTTTCTCGATGGAACTATTAAAACAATCATTGAAAAACTACAAAGCTGCTACATAGAAAATAGAAAATAAAATTAATTATGCAAAACAAACCTTCATTAGGACTTGCATAATGGTGGGAGGGGTGCCCCTGTCGTGAGGGTGTGGTGGTCCTCATGTCGCACGAAAACATCATCGTCGGCCCCCCCACGTTGTGTTTTTAGTATGGCATACTGTAACATCTCGTATTTTTTCGTTAATTGAAAGTTATCATCGTTTATTCTTGTAAGAAGCAATGTTGTCAATCTTGAAACTTATGGGTTATTTATGTTTATTTCTTAGTTGTCATTAAATTTTAATGTATGAAAGTTGATAATAAAAATATTAAATTGAAAATTAATAGTAATAATAATAATAATAATAATAATAATAAGTTATAATAAAAATAATAATACTAATAATAATAATAATAAGAGTAATAATAATAATAATAATAATTAGAAACAATAATAACAATGTTAACAAATGGTAACAAAAATGACAATAATAATAATAATAATAATAATATAATAATAATAATAATAATAATACTTATAACAATTTATAAAGTTATTAAACCTAAAAGTGTATAAAACTTAAATTAAGTAATTTGAGGGGGGGGGTTTGTTTGTCAATTTTTAAACTTTTAAAGAAGCTTTAAACATAAAATAATAAACAAACAAAAGTTGAAGGGTTGTTTGTGTACATTAGCAAAAATCAAATTGAGTTCCTTTTTTTTAAACCCGTTTTTCCGGCCACTCTCCGGCCGGACTCCGGTGGGTCCAAAACTCTCAATTTCAATCGATTTTGATCCAAAACTGTCCCCAAACTCTTCTAGAACATGTGTCGAACTTGAATACACCTTTTAATCAAGTTAAAACGCCGGTTACAAAGCTCAATCGAGAGCATAACCGATACCTTAAAATCCCATAGCCGTTCGGGCATTAAATCTCAATAATAATCTAATTAACTCAACATAAACAATTTAAATTATTAATCCTTAATCAAATACAACTCTCAAATTCACTTGAAACAAACTCAAACATCAAATTCGATCATCCTCTCATCACGAACCTGCAACCTCACCGAAACCCACTCCTCGAACGATTTAAACCGAAATTAACATAGGGCTTTGTATCAAGATAATCATCCAAAGCTACCCACAAAGTTAATTTGATTATCTCCTTTGATTTCTCATCAAATGACTCAACCTAGGTCACGACTGCTCTTCGTCTTTTTTACCCTCAATTCGACTTCAAACCGGGTAATTAAACTCGTCTTCATATGGGAAACAAAAGCCCTAAGTTTAATTCGGTTAATAACATCAAATTGGTGTTTAATTTGGACCAAATCAAATCTAGGGTTCATGTGATTTGGGGTTTTCTTAGAATATTATGTTTTAACAATTAAGGGCCGAGACCTAACATGGCCACGACCCTTGGTGTAACACCTGATT
Source organism: Flaveria bidentis (assembly GCA_018326385.1). Taxonomy (NCBI): domain Eukaryota; kingdom Viridiplantae; phylum Streptophyta; class Magnoliopsida; order Asterales; family Asteraceae; genus Flaveria; species Flaveria bidentis. Next base: position 11,164 of record BJCM01097361.1, read on the forward strand.
GTTTATCCATTTTGAAGTCGACGAAGGAAGAAAAGAAATAAAGTCCAAAGTCGAGGGACCAAACTCGCCAACGAGAGAAAGTTGGGTAAGTGAGGGCATATAAAGGGAGAGGGAAGCCATTACCTTCCCCCATACCCATATTTTCAGCCAAAGAAAGAGGAGAAGAGAGAAAGAAGAGAAAAAGGAGAGAAAAGTTGGTTCGGGTTCCGATAAAGGTCTTTTATAGGCTTAGGTCTAGTACCATGAGAATGAAGGGTAAAGTTCATGGTGATGACTAAAGGAAAAGATGTAATGATGAACAAATGAATGAAATAAGGAATGAATGAATGAACAGAAGTTAACGAACGATAAAGATAATAATTATTATCTATGTGTATGTATGATGTATGATTTCATGAAAGAAAAGAACGGTTTTAACGAAAGAAAAGTATGTTTTATTTTATAAAATAGAACTCACTCAGCAACGCTAACTTTGATGTGTTTCCAGTTGGCGGGTAACGATTGCTGAGGATGACACGAGGTGGCTACTCAGCTCTTTTGGGATGGCATCCATCTATATAACGCTTTTGTGATGTAATGCAACAATGTATAATGTATTATTTTGCAAAAGCTACTATATTGAAATGAAATGTTATTTTTAAATGTTTCCGCTACGATGCTTTATGAAATAAAATGTAATTATATGTTTTATGTGCGATGAGAATCCAGCTGTAAGCGTCCCGAGAACGGGGCCTTACAAGTTGGTATTAGAGCCAAAGTTTAAGTGAAATGGGTAAATTTTCAAAATAAACCTCAACTTAAACTGAAATAGGACGGAAAAGGAATGAGATGTCAATCTGAGTAGCTGCGTGCCATCAGGTATTTTCGTAAAGTTAACCGGTATTATGTGCGCATGTGATGTGCTATGTGTTGTTTGTGGATTTAAATACTGATGTAGTCAGGATAGGTAATGCTCGGGGTATGAAGAGTAAATTAAGTGGCTAATCACAACTGGCTACTGTAATTAAGGACTTACTATACTTGACATAAACTGAGTGTTTCCTTTGAATGACAGTGTTGGTGTTTGAATCTTTCAGTGTGCGTGTGAATAGCCGGTGGTAGATCTTCGAAAGCCTCTCGTGGTGGAGGTCACGGTGCTGAACCGCGACCCAAGAGAGGGAGACCCAGAATGGAAAAGGTGGTTCCTGAAGAACCAAAGACCCCTTATCAGAAGGGTGGCGATGAGAGCGCCAATCTGAGAGCCTCAATAAAGGAGGCTGTTGTGGAAGAAGTTCATCAGGTCATGCAGACAATCTTACCGTTTGTGGTGACCGAAGTGATTAAGGCGGTACGGGAAGGGGAAAGAAAGGAGAGGAACAGGTCCTCGGGAGGACGAGAACAATCAGAGCCGGAAACGGTTCCCTCTGATGATGAGGAAGAGGAAGAAGAAGAGCCTGCGCCAGAGGCGGCATGAGGCTGTAACTATGGGGCGTTTATGAGATGCAAGCCCCCAACTTTTGATGGAAACGACACTGCTGCTGCTGCTCACCGGTGGGTGAGGGAAATGGAGGCTGTTCTCGATATCAGCGAGTGTCGGGGGGACCAGAAGGTGAAGTTCGCTACCCAGTCTTTTGTGGACTCGGGTCTGTGCTGGTGGGACAATATAGTCCAAGCCGAGGGTAGCAAGGTCATTGGGAGAATGAGATAGTCTGAACTGAAGAAGTTGATGATTGAGGAGTTATGTCCTCATAGAGAAATGGATAGGGTTGAGAGAGAATTCCTGCAGCTAGAGGCGGGAACCATGACACACCAGCAGTACACCACAAAGTTCAACAAAATGGCACGTCTGGTGCCGGATCAGGTGACACCTCTGTCTCGAAAGATCAAGAGGTATATTCAGGGTCTGCCAGCGGATATTCGCAGGCACATGATCGTTGCCCGAGCGAGCATGTTTAGGTCGCCGGTGGATTTGGCGGGGAGACTGTATGATGAGAGAAAGGTGGTGGTGACTGAAGGAGGAAGGAAGAGTGGAGGTGATCGAAACTGGAATAGGAAGAGGTTTGGTCGGGGTGACGCCTCGACGGGTAACAAGAAGGCACGTGTGGATGACCTCCGTGTGGTCACATCGAGTGCGGGGTTGAAAAAGTGTGACAAGTGTGAAAGGGAGCATAGTGGGGAATGTAGGTTTGGGTCAAACTTGTGCTTCAAATATGGGAAGGCAGGGAACATGGCAAAGGACTGTCGTACGGTCCGGTGCTATAACTGTGGTGAAGAGGGTCACATGAGCAAGGATTGTAAGAAACCGAGGGCTGAGGGTTCCGGGGCAAAGAAAACAGGGAGTGAAGGGCCAAGGGCAAGTGCCAGGGCATTCACCATGACACAGGAGGAAGCTAGGACGGACCCTGATGTCGTGTCCGGTACGTTTCTAGTGAACCAAACTTTAGCTTCTGTGTTATTTGATTCGGGTGCCAGTAAAAGTTTTATTTCTGCTGCTTTCTGTGCTAAGCTGCCTGTTAGTAGTAGACGTGTTGATGCGCCCTTCGATGTAGAAACTGCCATAGGTA
>BJCM01097364.1:8990-19123 GCA_018326385.1 Flaveria bidentis
CCAGAAAACATCAAAAAAACTTTTTGACTCAAAAGGATGACTCTTTTGAACGAAAACGTTAAGTTTAGAACCAAAACTAACCGAATCACACACAAAGTATAGAGCCAAGGCTTTGATACCACTTGTCAGGACCGTGTACGTACGTAATACTAACTAATAATGCGTGAAACGAGATCAAATAGTGCGGATTCCTATTTGATTGGTGATCCAATCAGTAAAAATGTTAACTCGATCGATATAAGAATAAACTAAATGTTAAGAACGAGTAGGAACCGATCAAGAACGGACATTGAAGTTGGATTGGCTTTCTTGGACGTTCTGGACGGCTAGATGTCGTGTATTTAAAGTAATCTCTCAATGGTTATTGAAATCTTATGAATTGTTCTATTTTTCTACGAATTAAGTGGTACTTATAGGTTTGTAGTTTTCATTCGTACGACTGAACCATACGATTGAGTCATACGCACGACTAAAGGTTCAGTCGTGCGACTGAGTAAATCTTATGTCTCAATCATACAACTGGTCCAGTCTCCTGGTTCAGTCGTGCGATTGGTCCATAAGCATGATTTATTCATGCATATGGTCCATAAGTATGTTCCATTAGCATGAAGACTCATCCGACTAGGTTGAACACATTTCTCAATCATTATAGACTAAGAACTATGTACAATAACTTCAAACCTATACAATAAGTTCATACATATGAATTATACTCAACACAATGATAATATGAAACAAATAAACATTAATAAGCATCAATCACATATTATATATCATTGAATCAATTAATTATATATGTTTAAGACATGAAAGACTTTTACATTAAAGCTCATAAACTAGGAACATGATGTATCTACAGTAATCCTCAATTATTGGAGATTGAAGAGGAAATCTATAGCAATGCATCAATTTATGCCACTCTCGATCCGTGACTATGACACATGGTAACATTACTTGGCATGTATCCAATAAAGCCAACCCTCAATTGTTTCAAAGTGGTTTGCAATGCTTTCTAATGTTCTCTTGTATATGATATCTACAAAGTAATCAGGTTGCTTCAACGAAAATTACTTGGCATGCATCTATTAGAGCCAACTCTCTATCGGTGACTATAACACACGGTAACATATAGCCATCTAGTGTCTTTCTCAGATAATTTAAAACCCACATGAAGTTCTTTTTTTCTCATTTCGTATGAATGCGAAAGGAATACAAAGTGTCTTGTTTATTGAAGTTAAGCAAACAGTTTGAAGAAAAGAGAGGTGATACATGTTTGTCTTGTACGCACATTCTAAAATAATCACATGTTAGAACGCACGCCATATTTTAATGAAGTGGGATTGAAAACCCATAATTTAATTGATTTGGGTAGTCATCTATAGTAAAATCATAAATGTGTCCACCCATCTGCAATGATTGGAGAGGTGCTTGAAGTAGGCTGCTTCTAACTTTATCCAACTTTCATATCCTTGTCTGTGCATCATACACGATTTCAATAATTGATACATTTTTATCATTATTTTCTTTTAAATTCATAAGAATATCACGTGGCTTCATATTTTTTTTCTTGTAAGATCTTCCACTAATGTGTACTCCTCTTTAGACAATCTTTTTGCATAAGAATGACCCTCCATAAATTTAGAAGGTTCATGGTTATGTTCGTCAAACACAACATGTATTTTCCAACCTACATATTTCTTAGGATATTTTGTTATAGGTGGAAATAGATATTGTTTCTTCTTTGTGTCTGAATGTGTTGTTTTGTACGATGTGACATGTATACACCACAATGATCGCACATAAGAAATGTGTAACACCCGACCCCTCACACCAACAATATTGTCCACTTTGCCCATGAAGAGCTCACGGATTCACTTTTCATTGCCTAGGTGAAAACTTCCAAGGGAGGTCACCCATCCCTGGATTGCTCCAACCTGAGCACGCTTAATTGTTAAGTTCTCCTCTCATTCACAGTCAATATGCCCAAAAGGTGTTGTTGATATCAAACGCCGGACATTCCTTATGAACCAAGAATCTCTCCTGCCCACGGCCGATGTGGGATAAATATAGGGTGTCACAATCACCATCCACCCCCTTTGGACTGATCATCCTCGATGAGCCCAAGAAGTCACCATCCTTGTTGAGGTACGTCCAATATTCTGAAAAGCACAGGAGTGGCTCTGAAACCATTCTATCATACCCTTAAAATCCACTGGTAGGGTTCTATAGCGAGGTGCATGACAAACCAGGATCTTAGACATAGTCATATCAATTGACACTATATGGGTTTCGAAGTAAGTGTTTGAACTTAAATCATAGTATATAAAAGTTTTCAATGTAATCAATGTGTAAGCATATACATCTAAAAAACCCTAGCCTTAAGCGTAAAAGCTGGAAGCTAAAAAAATGTAAATGTAAATGAACTTGCATTCAAATAATAAAGATAATGCATGAGCCTCAAATATGCAACGCTAGCTTTAAGCGTGCCAGCAACTTAAGAAGACGTGCTAAAGTGTGTCAACATAAAGTTGGTGAAATCATATGTTTAAATTAGTAAATATGTTTGGCTTTAGTTTGGTAAACGTAAACAAAGGTATACTATAGGTAGCTAGCCAATATATCAAGTTACTTAGCATTTTGAACCGACGCTGATTGTTTGTGAGTTGTTTTGCATTCCGTCATGTCGTATCATAGAACAATGGCAACTATCTTGGTCAACTAAATACTCATTCGACATTCAATCGAGTTAGCGTGACTAACGCCGGTACAGCTTGTCAAATCTTGTAGTACTACTCAAAATTACCTCGTTAACCCGTTATTAACGGTTCGAGTGTGTAAAAACTTACGTGATAATGTTTGAACTATAGTAATTGGCGATGTACCAATAACACTAAAACCATATAAATAGAAATAGTTCACCATATATGCGTATGAATACATGAAGTGTAAAAGTTGGAAGCTAATCATTACGTAACAAATATATGTCCATGAGTGTATGTAGATAATGGTTAGGATAAACTCGTAGTATCCAAACTACGTAAGTATTAGTGTGTTCGAGAAATGTTTGACAAGTTCAACCAAGTTGACTTTTGTTGACCAAAGTTGACAATAATAACACGATGACCCATTGCTGACTCAAATAAGTACAATCATGTTTATTGATGCTCAAATAGCTCTAATAATGATTCACATAAAGTTTCAATTCGGAAATCTATTTTTGGAAATTTATTGCTTTTTGAAAATATGACGTCGTTACATATGTGCAATCCATTTAAATATTATGAAGCATATCACAACATACATCTCCAATATACCTGTAACACATAAAAAATCATCCATCACATGTTAACATAACTTAGAAACTTCATCTTGCCCAAATTTTCCAAAATTAAAATGTAATAACACAAGTTTCACAATCCAAAGTCTCCTAACATGCTCCTATGATCATTCCAACATCAATCACATCACCATAACATATTCTACACAAATCATATTCATCATTCATCACATTAAGTCACAAAAGTTTCCATCAATAGCAAGCATGCTCAACAATGTGTTTTTCAATATTTGATTATTCCCAATCTATTCTTACGCCCTAATGGTCATATAACAATTGCCACATCCAATAAAACATGCATAAATCATCATCTACAAACAAACTTACCCAAAAAGTTCAAAACAATACTTTTCTTCCATTAGCATCAACTAGCATCTTAGAACCATCAATTCAATACAATTTCAAAAAAATCATATGATTTCTACAAAAGCCTTAGATTGTGATCAAAACAACACAATTCACAAACTAAACCATACAAAGCTCATTATATTGAATACCAAAACAAAATCCATCATCAATTTCAATCAATTTCAAGTTTTTATTTGTTTGGATAATCTAGGATTCATGTTCATCATGAAGATCAAAAAACATGAAATAAAACATAAAAAATTACTTGAAATATTTAGATGATAATCCCTAGTGAGCGTTTGATGGAAGAAACAATGAAAATTATCACCAATATGCAAGAACACGATCTAAGATGGTGTGCTTTATGTTTGTGGATGATTTGCAACGAAAATAAAGAAGGAGAAGGTGATTGGGACGGTCAAATGGTAATTAGGGTTGGTGTTTGGCATTTAGACTTTTTTGTATTTACTAGAAACGCCCCTGTCTTTTATAAAGTTTCTTTTTGCGCTACGCGATTGAACTTTTTCTACATCAAAACCATCAAAATCTCAAATAACATTAAACAAACATTAATAAACTGAAATAATATCTATTTTATAGTTCAAATGGAATTTTATAATAATTAGGCTTTAAAAGCCGAAAATGCATGAAAATTTGTAGATGCTAGAAAATTCTCTATTTTCGCAATAAAGTTACATAAATAATCACATAATCATACAACACATAATCATATAACTCTTAATTTCACACAAATTATGATTATTTGAAAATCATTTTGACAAATCACCAATATTCAGGGACAGACACACGTACGATTCGGCAATATTACATTAAAGGTTCGTGAATGTTTGTGCACTAAATGACACATTTAAGTAAACAACATTAAATTCATGAATGTATGATTGACAAACCATGTTCGTATTGATTGGAAAATGATCGGAAAAATCCGAGTGTCACATCATCCCATTGTTGAAAGAAATTTTGTCCCGAAATTTAACAAACTCCGGTACAAGACGGATGAAAATTTCCTGGTTGTGAAATCATCCCCTTTTTGATGGAATTTCGCTCCGAAATTATCAACTCATAACGTTAGCGCTTAAGGCGCATCATTGAAAAATTATAGATATTTGGCCTTTATTTGACTCTCGCATTTTCAGGTAAACTCTTGTCCACACTTAGAGTTCAAGTTAACTTTAATGATAAAGATAAATTATATTTGAGTGTTTTTGACCACTTGATCCATTATTTCAACCGGTTACTCAACCAAACATAGTTGCTCATTCACAAGAATCACATCTAATGGAGTGGCGAGTTTCTCAATAGAATGACATTTTTTCTAGTTTGAAACATGTAACATGTTATGTACTTCACTGAGTTCTTTATGAAAATTGAATGGTTAATCTACAGATCCAACCCTTTTGACTATCATAAAAGATCCAAGATGGCATGGTTTTAACTTTCCTCATTCTTCCAAAATAAAATACACCTTTCCAACATGACACTTTTAGAAGTATGTTGTTTTATATTTGATATTCAATGGGTTTTTGGCGTCAATACATGTAAATCATTTGTTAGGCATGTGCTACTACCCTATAATTACAAATTCATACAATCTTCTTAGTTATCTCGTCCTAAAACTTAGCACCAGTAAGTTGACTTTCCTTCAACTTCTGCCCAACTATATATGATTGATACTTACTTCCATAGCGTGACTCAAATAGTGCCACCTTGATCATCGTGTGGTAGTTGTTATCATAGAAAATTTAATCAAGGGTTTGTGGGTTTCTAAACTACTATCAAAATCAGTAGCACAAACTCACAGGATGTCTTCTAGAGTCTGATTCGTACGCTCACTCTAACCATCGTTTGTGGATAATATGTTATGTGCCTATCTAAACATGTTCCAAATGAACTTTGAATTGACCTTTATGAATAAGAAACAAATCGAGCGTCATGATCGGAGATGAAGGAAGAACTGGCACCTCGTGCCAAGAGACCTTTTCTCTTGTATAGGTGGGAGTTAAGTTCTCAATTCAATTAGTCTTACTAATATCTTGGAAGTGTGTGGATTTTCCCAAGCAATCTACTATTACACAAATGGTATCACATCCGCTGAGAGTTTGAGGTAACTTCTGTTAGGACCGTGTATGGTACGGAGTACTAACTGATTTACGTGTATACCAACTCAAATAGTGTGGAATCCTATTTGATTGGCGATCCAATCAGTGAGAACGCACGTAGGATCAATCTTAGAATGAATCTAAACGTTAAGAACGATTGCAATATGATTTAGTGCGATCTATGAACTTGGAATAGGTTCTTTAAAGTCTCTGGATGGCTAGGGTACGAGTAGGAGTTGAAATATCCAAAGTGTTACATTTTTTCACGAATTAAGTGGGATTTTTAGGTTAGGGTTAGTCAGTCGTGCGACTAAAGCATGTGACGGAGTCAATCACATAACTAAAGGTTCTGTCGTACGACTGAGTCATCTGTATGTCTCAGTCGTGCGACTGATCCAGTCTCCTAGTTTAGTAGTGCGACTGGTCCATTAGCGTGAAGTATTCATGCGTATGGTCCATTAGCATGGTCCATTCGTATGAGAACTTCATACGACTAAGTTTGAATATGTTTCTCAATCATTACATGACTAAGACCTATTCAAACAACCACAAACCTATATATTTAGTTCAATCTGTGTTAATAAATAATAAACATTGAAACATACACTGAAATATTTAACATTAAGATCATCAATAACATTTTTTTTTTCATTCAACTCATACAATTTGTTTACATTTAGGACATGACAAACATATTACATTATGATCATGAACTAGGTACACGTGTATCAACAAACTCCCACTTGGACCTAGTTTCCTTTATTGTCTAGCATCCTTCATTAGCTTGTCAAACTTCTTATGCCTCTCCTCGACTATGACTCCAGCATGTATCTCGAATGCAAAACAAAGTCTTGTCATGTTTTGAAACTGGAGGGCCTGTACGATATCCTGTGGATCATAGAATAATGGCCACCTGTATAAAGTATAAGCATCACTAGCTGACAGGTTGGCTAGCCACATTGGGTCAAATACTTGGATGGTCTCCATTTGTCGCTCTTTCTACAATACTATGACCGCTTCTCCTGTTCTCCAATCATAATACCACCACTTGAAGTGGGGAGTGAAGTCCTGTGGCATTTCCCTCATGGGAATCTTTGACATAGTGCGCGGAGGACTCCACTTCAACACCACTTTGGGTTTCCCAATCCTTGGGTCCACCTCCGACCTTCGAATGTACCTCGTAGGTTGGTGAGGCTTGAAGTTAACCCATCGAGTGTGGTATTCTTTCTTCAACATAGCTTCAAACCAGCCTGACATCTTCCTGGGGTCAGCATACAGCAGGTTCAGGCGTGCAAACTGGTTGAGCTCAAAACCAGGGAGAGTTTTCAGATCATATGGGAATCTGAAGTACTCGATCCCCTTCTCCCTCTTCACGGCACCATTAGATGCTTCTTTACTTTGTAGAGCTTGGCGTAGGCACTCGGATTTGGCGCTATGTGTTGGGCACGAATCTCTGCAAAACATACCGCCCATTCAGCCTTTTTCATCTCAACATCGGCATCCAAGGCTTGGGCTTGGCTTTCTGATTTCTCGGCCTCCCTCTCCATCGTATCCAGTTTAACATACATATCACTGTCGAGTGTATATCCAAAATCAGGAACCACATTTCCCTCTCGATCAATATATTCTGGATAGTGATATGGTGTGACGTCTTCTATCTTTATCTCATCATCTTCGTTGAGCTCATTATCATTAGCAACATCGACGATAGGGGCATCTTTAACCAGTTCATTCGGATTTAACCGGAACATCTCTGCCAGTTGCTCATCAGTGAGGTCATGAATCATTTCTTCTTCTTTGGGAGCATAGCTTACTCACCTCCTGATAATCCCTTGCATATCAAGTGTGAATTCACTTGATCGGTAGAAATCCGAGCGTGTTTTTTACGGAAGGATAAACAACAGAAAAGACCAAGAGACAATCAATAATACGAACTATAGTTTAATGGTTTCATTGATAAAACCTAATGATTACAAGCTCAATACAACATAAGAATCAAGACTCTTGGCAATAGGAGATCGAGCATGATCTCCCCTCTCATCCGACAGCCTTAGGCTCCGGGTAGACTTCCTCTCAAAATCCTTCTCTCTCTACATATTGAAACTAGTATATATAGGACTCGGCCCATATTAGATGTGATTGGGCCCATTCGTGCGATTGGACCACGCGTATGGTTCAATCGTATGACTGGACCATGCTTTTGGTTCAATCGTACGACTGGACCATACTTATTGTTCAGTCTTACGAATGTCCCAATCGCATCTTGCAGTCGCACGACTAGTCCATTAGCATGGCTCAGTCATACGACTGAGTCTCATTCGCATATGCTCCTGCGAATGACCTAGTTTCATGTGTTTACAACATATCAGGTGTATTACATTAAGCCTAGTCGCACGATTCGTGCGATTGAACATATGACTGGTCCAGTCGCACGATTGAACATACGACTGGTCCAGTCGCACGAATGGTCCATTAGCAGGGTCCAGTCGTACGAATGGTCCATTCAAATGGCCTAGTCACATGAACGGGTCTGCACGCAGATTTTCAAATATGCAGCCGCCAGGGCTGCCCAAAACCTTAATCTGATGAGTTTTACATGAACCAAAACAAAATTGGCATCAACAGATTCGAAAGGGTGATCAGAACGTGGTTTCGAGTTCAATTTTAACATAGAAACACCACACGTAACAAGATCTGAGAAAAACAAGAAGAACACGAAGTGGGTTTAACGTCAAGATCTGAAATTAGATCCAGAAATCAAGAGCTCGGGTTGCTAGAATGATTGTTAGATCATTCCAGTAGTAACCGACTCTGATACCAATTGTGAATTCGCTGGATCAGTAGACATCCGAGCGTGTTCTGATCGAAGGATAAAAAACAGAAAAAAACAAGAGACAATCAATAATACGAACTATAATTTAATGGTTTCATTGATAAAACCTAACTATTACAAGCTCGTTACAACATAAGAATCAAGACTCTTGGCAAGGGGAGATCGAGCATGATCTTCCATCTCATCTGGTAGCCCTAGGCTCCAGGCAGACATCCTCTTAAAATCCTTCTCTCTCTACACATTGAAACTAGTATATATAGGCCTCGGCATATTTAGACGCGACTGGGCCCATTCGTGTGATTGGACCATACGTATGGATCAATCGTACGACTGGACCATGCGTGTGGTTCAATCGTACAATTGGACTATTCTTATGGTTCAGTCTTACGAATGTCCCAATCGCATCTCGCAGTCGGATGCCTAGTCCATTAGCATGGCTCAATCGTACGACTGAGTCTCATTCCCATATGCTCCTGCGAATGACCCAGTTTCATGTGTTTACAACATATCAAGTGTATTACATTAAGCCTAGACTATTCGAAAAGCAACGAACACACTATATATGATTATATATGCTCCAATATCAAGTATCATTGTGAATTGAGACTTGATCTGCTATAGGGGAGCAACATCATATTCATCCCTCTGATATGGTGGATCTACTTGATTTAAAACATGTAACACATCATTCATTAGTAGATAATCAAGACACTTAAATAATCAAATATATACATAGACATTCATTACATAAGTTTTATACATGATTCAATTACACATGATTTAAAATTACATAAACATCTAATCATTACGTTTGTCCTAAATCATATGCTCTTCTGTAGTCGGGCTGATGGTGAGGCACCCTGATCTTGATTTTTCTTGGTCTGCCTCTCTCTAGCTTGTGTGGCACCCGATGCAGATGCATCCCCTCCTTCTTGATCATCTCCTCCATCTCCTGCACTCTCATAATCTCCTCCCTCTGTCTCATCATCTTCATCATCCTCTTCATCATCCTCTTCATCATCCTCTTCATTATCATCATCATTATCACCATCTCCCTCTCATATCTTCAGAGGCTCATCCTTTGTGCCTTTGTGTTTGAGCATGATGGTCTTTTTGGCATCCTCCAACTCCTCAATCTTCTTAGTGGATAGAAGTTTATGCTCCTGTAGTTGAGCAATCTCTTGACTTTGAATAGCCATCTGCTGAGCCTGATCCTCTATTAGTTGGGCCTGCTGAGCGATCTGCTATGCTTGGGCAGCGTTCTGCTCCACAAGCTGTCTGATTTGTGCAGCTCTTTCCTCGTAAGCAGCCCACAACTTCAGCACCATCCTGTTCAGTGTTGCTTGTTGATCCTCTACCCCAAAATAAGGTAGGGAGGATCTTGTAGTAAATGGCTGGTGGGATGATCGTCCGGACTGGTGGTTGTTGGTAGTGGTGGTGGTTGTGTTGAATATGGGTGGTGGTATATGTGTGGATGGTGATGGGTAGGCTGTAG
>BJCM01097380.1:0-18863 GCA_018326385.1 Flaveria bidentis
AGATTGAAGTCAGGATTTTCAGGATACCATAAACCAAGTGTTGAAGCACCTTTGAGGTATCTTAGAATCTTCTTGACAGTGATGAGGTGAGACATCTTAGGGTTGGCTTGATATCTTGCACAAATACATGTAGCAAACATGATATCAGGCCTGTTAGCTGTAAGATACATAAGAGACCCATTCATAGCCCTGTAAAGTTGTTCATCCACACACTCCCTCTCAAAATCAGGTCCAAAGAAGTGGTTTCTTATTATGGGTGTCTTTGCAATCTTACAATCAGTCATGTTGAACCACTTGAGTATTGACTGAACATACTTTGACTGACTAATGAAGATGCCATCTTCAACTTGCTTCACTTGAATTCCCAAAAAAATGAGCTCCCCCATGGCACTCATTTCAAATCTGTCCTTTATCATCTTCTCAAAGTATTTACAGAGCCTTGGATTAGTTGAACCAAAAATAATGTCATCCATATACACTTGAACTAGCAATATGTCATTTCCCTATCCTTTGATGAAGAGAGTTTCATCTATAGTACCTCTCCTATATCCATGCTTGCAAAGATACTCAGATAGTGTCTCATACCACTTCCTGGGTGCCTAATGCAGCCTATAAAGAGCTTTGTCAAGCTTGAAGACATAATCAGATGATCAGGATCTACAAAACCAGGTGGCTGTTTGACATATACCTCTTTATCAATCACTCCATAAAGAAAAGCACACTTCACATCAAGTTGAAAGACCTTGAAGTTCTTGGATGTAGCAAATACCAGGAATATCCTAACAGCTTCCAGTCTTACTACAAGAGCAAAGACATTAGTGTAGTCAATCCCTTCTTCTTGTGTGTATCCTTGAACAACTAGTCTAGCTTTGTTCTTGATGATGATGCCTCTATCATCCTTCTTGTTCCTAAACACCCATTTGGTTCCAATGGTAGTCTTCCTATGAGGAAGAGGACACAGGTTCCAAACTTTTTGCCTTTTGAATTGAAGCAGCTCCTATTGCATAGCTTCAACCCAACATCTATCCTTTAGAGCCTTATCAACTTTCTTTGGCTCTATTTGGGATAAGAAACAAGAGTGAAGACAAACATTTGCTTCATGGGTTTGTCCTCTTGTTCTTACCCATGTGACAACATCTCTAATGATGTTTGTGGTAGGGTGAGACTTGTGGATCCTTAGCTGAGAGATCACAGCAAGTTGTTGAGAGAGATCTAATTTAGAGAAATTTAGATCTGGCATAGATGTTTCACCCACTACATCAGCACACTTATAAAGAGAAACTTGATCCAGTGAGTGTGTGACATCATTGATGTTATCATCTATGGAGTGGTTATCAGCATCAAGAAACTCCCGATCACTATCACCACCTCCATTTTTTTCTTCTACATGTGAGGCATCTTTATATGGTTGTGAGCCTCTGAGATAGAATTTGAAGGCATCCCAGATATATCAGCTGAGTTTGTCATTGTAGTGCTGATAGAAACCTCATTTGCAGAAGTAGTTCTACTAGAACTGAAGATGTGTTACTTGAAGGTCTTCTTAGCTCAAATCTTGGATCAGGATCACCCGTGTTTAAATTTTCTACAAATCCTGAAACACTCTCACAAGATTTGTTAAAACAGTTGGTAACTAAATCAAGATCAAACAGCCAATCAGGACCAGAACCAGCTACACAGGCTGTGTGTTCATTGAAGGTCACATTGGCTGACTCCTTAACAATTCTAGTTCCACGATTGTATACTCTATAAGCTTTAGCTTGGGAAGAGTATCCAATAAAGTGTCCATCATCTGATTTCTCAGCAACTTTGGCAATTTGATCTTTGGTATTCAAGATAGTGTAAGGACATCCAAATGACCTGAGAAAACCAATGAAAGGTTTCCTTTTGTGCCAAAGTTCAGAAGGAGTCTTGCCATGAGTCTTAACCACTAAAACTCTGTTCTGTACATAGCAGGTAGTGTTGACTACCTCTGCCCAGAAGGTGATGGGCAGCTTAGAGTCAGACAACATGGTTCTTGCAGCTTCAATCAGTGTCCTGTTTCTCCTCTCAGCAACACCTTTTGCTGAGGAGTGCTAGGAGCACTGTATTGTCTTGTAATACCTTTTTCATCACAAAATGTATCAAGGATTTGGTTCTTGAATTCAGTTCCCTAATCATATTTTATGATTTTGACCTTGTGATCAGATTGATTCTCAATCTTCAAGATGAAACTCTTCAGAATCTCAGGGGTCTCATCCTTAGTTCTAATGAAGAAAACCCAAGTGAATCTTGTAAAGTCATCTCTGATCACTAAATAGTAAGAGGTCCTTCCTAGACTCATTACACTGGTGGGGCCAAAGAGATCCATATGTAACAAGTGTAGGGGAGTAGTGATGGAGTTCCTTTCCTTAGGCTTGTGAGATACCTTGTGTTGCTTCCCTTTCAGGCATGCAACATACTGGTCATCACTTGTAAACTCTTTCTTTTGCATTCTAGTTACAAAATCATTCTTAATTAGTGTTGGAGCATATATTGTCATATATAGTGTGTCCGTCGCTTGTCGAATAGTCTAAGCTTAATGTAATACACCTGATATGTTGTAAACACATGAAACTGGGCCATGCTAATGGACCAGCAGTGCGACTGAGAGATGCGATTGGGACATTCGTAAGACTGAACC
Source organism: Flaveria bidentis (assembly GCA_018326385.1). Lineage (NCBI taxonomy): Eukaryota > Viridiplantae > Streptophyta > Magnoliopsida > Asterales > Asteraceae > Flaveria > Flaveria bidentis. The sequence continues at coordinate 2,660 of BJCM01097380.1, forward strand.
ATAAGTATGGTCCAGTCGTACGACAGAACCATACGAATGGTTCAGTCTTACGAATGTCCCAATCACGCGAATGGGCCCGGTCGCATCTAATATGGGCCGAGGCCTATATATACCAGTTTCAATGTGTAGACAGTTAAGGATCTGAGAGGGAGTTTGCCTGGAGACTAGGGCTGCCGGTTGAGAGGGGAGATCATGCTCGATCTCCCCTTGCCAAGAGTCTTGATTCTTATGTTGTAACAAGCTTGTAATCGCTAGGTTTTATCAATGAAACCATTAATTTATAGTTCGTGTTATTGATTGTCCCTTGGTGTTTGCTGTTGTTTATCCTTCCATCAAGAACACACTTGGATGTTTACTGATCCAGCGACTTCACAATTGGTATCAGAGCTGGTTATTGCTGGAATGATCTAACAATCATTCTAGCCACCCGAGCTCTTGATTTCAGGATCTAATTTCAGATCTTGACGTTAAACCTACTTTGTGTTCTTCATGTTTTGCTCAGATCTTGTTACGTGTGGTGTTTCTATGTGAAAATTGAACTCGAAACCACGTTCTGATCACCCTTTCGAATCTGATGATGCCTATTTTGTTTTGGTTCATGTAAAATTCATCAGATTAGGGTTTGGGGCAGCACTGGCGGCTGCGGATCTGAATATCTGCGTGCAGACCCGTTCATGTGACTGGGCCATGCGAATGGATCATTCGTCCGACTAGACCATGCTAATCGACCATTCGTGTGACTGGACCAGTCGTATGTTCAATCGTGCGACTGGACCAGTCATTTGTTCAATCGCACGAATGAGCCATCCGCATTGACTCATCTGTGTTTGTTCCAGACAAAAAAAAGAGTCTGGCATTGCTTCTTGCACATATTTGAGGATGAGCAAAGCATATTCACCCTGAGGTTCTTTTGTCAAATAAGTTCGATGTATACCCCATTATTTGTCAGATTTCCAGAATAGGTGAATGTAATTGGAACACGAAAGAGAGAAGAGAAGATGTCAGCAGTCGGTGCTGATTTTGTGGGGTAGTCAGGAGCATCTGACTATTTATGGGCCAATCTAGTTATATCTATCCGCACAGAGAGGATTCTTATTCTTAGGGGGAATCTATGTATAAAGAAATTGATGATGCAATCAGAAAGTGATGATGTGAGCCGGTTTCTGATGATGAATCTGAGTGCACGCTGATTTGGTTGAGATTGTCAGTTGTGGATTGGAACCTTCTACCTTGTGCCCAATACACCGTATGAAGACGCCAAGAGAGCACAATGTTTATATATTGGGATATGCTGAATGTGAGGGGGAATTTCCGCAGGTGTTAATGTTAATCAGGTTAGCCTGTGTGAAGATTGAAGCAATGGAAAACTATTCACATCATTATCTGGAAAAATCAGTCATATGGGGAATCTTGCTGCTATGATGGTGTTCTGCAAAGTAAACGAAAGCTATTGTGCCTAAATTTATTTTCAGGGATACTGTAGCAACCTGACGGATCGGCAACGTTGGCTAATATGGTTTTTCATTTGATTCTATTGGAAACCAGAGCAAAGATTGACTGAAGATTGTAACAGGTGTTATCTACTATTCACAAGCAATGTCCAAGGGGGAATTTGTTGGAGCATATATTGTCATATATATTGTGTCTGTCGCTTGTCAAATAGTCTAGGCTTAATGTAATACACCTGATATGTTGTAAACACATGAAATTAGGTCATTCGCAGGAGCATATGCGAATGAGACTCAGTCGTACGACTGAGCCATGCTAATGGACCTGTTGTGTGACTGAGAGATGCGATTAGGCCATTCGTAAGACTAAACCATAATTATGGTCCAGTCGTACTATTGAACCATACACATGGCACAATCGTATGAATCGGCCCAGTCACATTTTATATGGGCTAAGGCCTATAAATATCTGTTTCATTGTTTAGATAGATCAAGGGTTTTTAGAGAGTGCCCGGGGCCTAGGTGCTGCCGGATGAGAGGGGAAATCATGCTCGATCTCCCCTTTCCAAGAGTTGTGATTCTTATGTTTAAATGAGCTTGTAATCATTAGGTTTTATCAATGAAACCATTGAATTATTATTCGTTATATTGTTTGTCTCTTGGTTTTCTTTTTACTTCCGTCAAGAACATGCTCGGATGTCAACCGATCCAGTGACTTCACAGCCATGGCCTCTAAGGTAGTCCTTCATCCAGGCTTTGTCCCCAGACTTCTTCATGGCTGCAAGTTGAGCATCATCTTCCTTCTTCTTTTTCTCCATTAGTTTTTCCCTGGAGGTCTTATTTCTCTCCCTCTCCATTTGATCATGTTCTTTGTTTACAAGCCACGGGATCGTGTCATTATCATGTGGAGCAAGTTCTTCAAGAGAGAATCCTCTGGACTTTTGGAAAGCTATCCGATCACTCCTAAGCTTTTGATCAGCTTCCTCCTTTTTCCTCAAGTTTTCTTCTTCCAAAGCCAACCATGGTGCTTCTTCTTGTTCTCTTATGAGCAAAGTTGTCTTCTCCAACTCAATCAGCTCCTCAAGTGGCAAGAGGAGTACATCTTCATTTGCAGCTCCCAGCTTGACAAGTCTGTCAATCACTTCCACTCTTTTCTGATTATTGTTTGCCTCTTGGTTGGCTACAACTACTTTGCTACTTGCAGCTAGTAGTTTCCCTGAGGGGACTCTTCCTTTTCTTCTTAACTTTTCCAACCTTTCCTCTTTTAAAAGTTCTTCTACAGTCAGCTTCCTTTTTCCTTTGACATCTTCGGAAGCTTTAGACTTTAGAGGTTTTTTAGCAGAGGGTTCAAGTTGTTGAGTGGTGGTTGGAGCATGTGATGATGATGGTGTTTGAGTATTGGGTAATTTGAGAAAGTCTTCACTATGCACCTCATATGATAGTTCCAAAATTGCATCTATGATGATAAGATCATCAGACAAGGAGTAAAGCCCTTCCGCAGCTTCCATCTCAACTTTGGAAGATTGAAATTGTTCTTCTGTAGCTTTGACTTCATCTTCAAAAGTCTATGGGAATACATTATCTGTCCCAACAGTTTTGGGTCATTAGTTTCCAATTCCCCTTCGAAATCAATCTCAGGTTCCATGTGGACTTTAGGTTGACAAACTCCCTCAACAGTAGTAGAAGGTGTATTCATCCTCTAAAGCTCTTCAGCCCCAAAGTAGGCTACAGCAACATCTGGACCTAGCGGCCACATTGAAGATCCCATAAGAAACAAGGTTAGAGACCTGTTTAGATCTTTGAGAAACCTTGGGTCCACCTAGAGGATGATCAGAGGAGGCTCCAAGAAAAATATCTAAATGTTGAATATGATATCTTTACGAGTGCATTGAGTTGGCTGAACTTGTGGACACCATGTGTGATTGTCTCTTAACTTTCTCCCCCTTTTTGGTATCATCATATTGAGAGCTAAATGAGCTAGTAGAAGAATTCATTGAGACCTAGATTGATAGATGCCTAGCAGATCTATCAGTCTGTTTTTAGCAAGTTTAGCCCTGAGATTTTCAATCTCAAGTTGCGGATTGACGAACCTCTCCTCTAAAGTCTTGACCTTGAATTCAAGGTTGGAAACTTTAGTGAGTAGGTCATTTATGGTGATTTTCATACTTCCACCATCTTTCTTAGAAGAATTATAAGGAGATGAGGTAACATACCTTGTATGTTCATCCTCACCACTGGTAGTGGTTTCTTGGCCCCTGGTTTCCAATGCATAATGATATCTCGTTCACAGTCATAAGAATGCTTGGTTGTCGTAGATACAGTCTCAGAAATGTTACCGATATACTGGGGGCCTAATCAGGCACCTATAGTAGTGGTAGCTGAATCTACATGAGTCCCCTCCCCTCTAGTGGGACTGACCTCAGTTTGGGTCTAAATATGTGGGCTAAAGATCAGAGGTCTTGTTAGGCTCAGTTGATCCTATAAAGGGTTTGTGGATTAACTTCACGGCCTTAGAAAGACATAATCTCTTCATCAGAACCTATCAATAGGTCAGTAAAGGATATAGCAGTTATTCCTATTGACAGGGGACCTTGATCAATGTCTAATGGCATTGAGCCTATGGTGGGGTTGTCCCTTTTAGGCTGCTTAGGGGAATATAGAGCTTCACCCTGAGGGTGTTTAGTTTGGGTTTCAGGCTCATGGGATTCAAACTAAGGAGGCTCAATGCCTATATTATGGTCAATGGTGAAAGAAAGTGGGACACCAGACTGAGTAGGAGCCCATGTTTCCATTCTTGCCTTTTTTGATAGTAAATAGGGAACTTGTTAAACTAGAGGAGAATGAACAAGGGTTTGCTTGGGAAGTCTCTGGTAAATGATTTTGATTGGGTGAGTAGGAGATTTGGCAAAGTGAGGGTAGTTTTTAGTGTGGGCTCATCACCTATGGGGTTAACAGGATGTCACAAGGAGCCATTGGCTCAATCATACCTAGAAGAAGCTCAGTGTGTCTTCCAATGGAGTTGGTGGACACACTTTTCAAGACTTTGAAAACTATCAGCCTCATTTGAGGGACATTCAAAGTAGCTACACAAACAAGCTGACTCTGACCCAACTCATAGTTGATAATGTGCTGGAGGAACGTGGGATACATGAAGAATGTTCCCCTCTGGAGGTTCCCCATAAGGTTGATCAATCCATGAACTAAGCATCCTAGTTCATATGGGATTTCATCCCATCCCCAAATTTGTTTAACAAGCAGTGGAGAAAAACATAAAATAGGAACTTCCAATTGTATGAGAATTTAAACTTGTAAGTTGTAGACCTGCTCACATCTCCACCATATCCCATCTAGGTATATGTGTCATCTAGATCTGATTTGTTCTGAAGCTCCAGATGGTCCCTAATGAGTTGTTCTGATATGATCAACTCCTAGCCACATATGCTCGACCGTATAACCCTAACTCTATTTAGGGTTTCAATTTGATCGTTTCTCCAAAATTCCTCTATATGGTTCGAATAAATGATGGGGTTCACAGTTAAAGCGGTCTAGTAGGTAGATTGGGTGAGAAAGGATATGATAGCTAAGAAGTCAGCATCCTTGGATGAGTCGAGGAATATGACCTGGTTATGTTGAGGGTTAAGTGCTATTGTAAGGTAAGAACAGAGGAAACAAGATTGAAGTAGGATAGGTTGAAGATGAGGAATTCTTTGAGGAGTAAAAGTGATAAAAAGATTAAAGTATTGATTAGGAAGTATTTAAATGGGTGAAAGTGGCGGATGGATAAGGTGCAGTGATGGTTTAGGGTAAGATGTGACAAGGGCGGTAAGATTAAAAACCATTTAAAAGATTCTGATATCATTAATAAAATCTTTGTTGTTTACAGTGTGGGGCCCAAAGGTTTCTGTTACAAAGTAAAGTCTTTTTCCAAGGGTAAAAGTATTTCCGAAGGGTTTCTTCTTTTGAAGCCAATCCTTCTTTACAAAGGTAAATAAGTTTACTTCCTAGAGTAAGAAGGTCTTCCGAATGAAGGAGTTTTCAAGCTTTGGAAGTACATAAGATATACTTCCAAAACTAAAAGCTCTTTGGAAGATAAAACTAAATTTGAGAAAGTTACCTTTGGAAGATAATGAAGAAATTTTCTGAGGGTTAATTTCTCTTCGAAAGCACTCATAGTTAGTCAATTTTTAAGGAGTAACTTATTGTAACAGGGCTTAGATTGTATATGACAAAGACAGACACGTTTAAAACAAAAAGATTTTTCAAATAAGATATACTAGTCAATGTTAATCATCCTAATAGTGGTAATAAGATACTTAAATCTTTGTTCATCAAATTCTTTAGTGAACAAATCAGCATGTTGTTCATTTGAGTCAACTTTGACTAGTTTAATAAGGTTTCTCTCATGAATATCTCTAATGAAATGATACTTATTATCCATGTATTTTGTCTTGGAGTGCTTCACTGGACTTTTAGTAATCGCAACAGCACTTTTGTTGTCAATGTGGATAGGAGTACTCATGAAGTTAAATCCACAATCTATCATCTGATTTTGAATCCATAGCAGTTGTGCACAACAACTCGCAACAGCAATGTATTCAACTTCAGCAATAGATATTAAGACATGGTATTGCCTTTTGCATTGCCATGAGATTATCCTTCCACCAAGAAATTGACATCTTGCTGATTTTGATTTCTTGTTTATGTTGCAGCCACCATAGTCACTATCAGTATTGCCATAGATATTGAAGTTTGTGTTCCTTGGATACTAGAGACCGAGTTTTGGTGCTCATTTGAGATATCTAAGGATTCTCTTGGCAACAACTAAGTGACACTCCTTTGGAGCGGTCTGATATCATGCACAAATGCATGTAGCAAACATGATATCAGGTCTACTCGTAGTGAGATACATCAGAGAACCAATGATTTCCCTATACTAATGCTGATTAGTATCCTCCCCCTTAAAGTTAGGACAAAGATTATGGTTTCTAGGTATGGGTGTCTTGACTGGCTTACAATCTTTCATCTCAAATCTTTCTAAAATGTTATTGACATACTTAGATTGATTTATAAAGAACCCTTCCATCATCTGCTTCACCTGAATTTCAAGGAAAAGTCAATTTGTTTTCCACGGAACTTATCTCAAACTTTTTCTTCATAATGCTCTCAAAGTCTTTGTACACTTGGTCATTTGAGAAACCAAATATGATGTCATCAACATTGACTTGAATGAGAAAAATGTATTTCCCAAACTTCCTTATGAAAATAGTCTTATCAGTGGTACCTCTAGTGTATCCATTCTTCAGAAGAAACTAAGACAACGTCTCATACCACAGCCTAGGTGCTTGGTGCAACCCATATAAAGTTTTATCCAACTTGCATACATAGTTGGGGTGTTGTGGATCTTCAAATACTAGAGGTTGACACACATAGACCTCTTTGTTTATATCCCTATATAGAAAGGAACACTTGACATCAAGTTGGTAGACAATAAATTTCTTGGATGCAACATAAGCAAGAAAGATCATCACTACCTCAAGTCTTGCAACTGGTGAAAAGATATCAGTGTAATCAATTTCTTCCTCTTGGGTGTATCCTTGAAGTACTAGTCTTGCCTCATTATTGATTATCAAGCCTCTATCATCTCTCTTGTTTCTGAAGACCCATTTGGTGCCTATTGGTACATCACCAAATGGTAGCGGATATATGTCCCAAACCTGTTATCCTTTGAATTGAAGCAATTACTCTTGCATTGATTCAACCAAACTACTATCATTTAAGTAATCTTCTACCTTCTTGGGTTTCATCTATGACAAAAAGCATAATTACAGGCAGACATTCCTATTGTGAGATTGTCCCTTGGTTCTCACACCTTTAGAGACATTTTCAATGATGTTTTCAGTTGGATGAGTATTGTGAATCCTGAGCCTGTGATTCATATCCAGTTGCATGGATAGATCGAGATTTGAGAAGTTTGGCTCAAGATTTTGAACACTTGATCTATTTGAGGACTAATTGATTGAAGGAGAAACAACATTAGTATCAGTATGCTGAGAAGCAGCATTAACAGTTGCTTGCTCCTTCAAAAGGCTACTTCCATCACCTTGGTGTTGTTCATTATCAGCTGATGAGTTATGAGGCTCACTTTGATGATAACTTGCAAAAGCTCCACTGGTTCCTAATTTAGTCATGCTGTCAGATCTACCAATTGTGGGAGCTTGATGTTTAGAGACTCTTGGAGAACTTGGATGAGGTCTGGGCAACTCAAATAGTTGGTCATCATCAAAATCACTTTCAATACCTATTCTAACTAAAACATTTTTACAAGATGGTTTAGAATAGTTTGGAAATAATTCTACGTCAAAAATATGACCAAGGCCATTCCCCCTAATACAAGGAGTGTGCTCAATGACGACAATGTTGGATTATTCCTCAAATTGTTGATTTTTAATATTTTACACTCTATAAGTAATAAGTTTGGAGGAATATCCAACAAAGATAACATCATTTGATTTTTTAGCAAATTTTGCCAAATTGTATTTTGTGTTAAGTATGGTACACCTACTGCCAAAGGACCATAGAAAGTCAATGAACGGTGGCCTCTTATTCCATAGCTCATAAGGGGTTTTTCCATATGGCTTAACTACAAGACCCTTGTTCTGCACATAGCATGTCGTGCTGACTACCTCTACCCAAAATGTTAGAGGCAGCTTTGAATCAGTTAAGATGGTTTGTTAAAGAGTTCTAAGAGCAAGAACTTGTGATCACTCCTTTTGAATCAGTGTCCTGTTCCTCCTCTTGGCAACACCATCAGCAACACCATTTTGAATCACTTAAGATGGTTTGAGCAACCTCAATTAGTGTCCTGTATTGTTTGGCAAATCCCTTTTGAGTTACAGAATGAGTCAAGAACTTGATTCTAAAGCTCAGTCCCTTGATCACTCCTAATTATCTTAACCTTGTGATCAAATTGATTTTTAATTTTAAGAAAAAAATATTTTAACGTTTGAGCAGTTTCATCCATAGTTCTTAAAAAGAAGACCTATGTAAATCTTGTAAAATCATCAATGATCACAAGGCAGTATGATTTCCTTCCAATGCTCATTATACTTGTTGAACCAAATAGATTCATGTGCAATAAGTGTAATGGGGTGGTGAAAGAGTTAACTTTTTTTGGTTTTGTGAGAGACTCTATGTTGCTTTCCTTTCAGGCATGCTACACAATTGTCTCTATAGAAAAATTCCTTTTTGGGCACACCATGTACCAAGTTATTTTTAACCACTTTATGCATGGTTTTAAAATTCACATGACAGATATGTTTATGCTATAAAGTTGACTCATCATCATCAATTTTTGAAAGAAGCAAGATACTTCACCCAATGGGGAAGAATTGTTCATATCCAGGTTGTACATATCCCCTCTCCTGGGAGATCTAAGAAGTACTAATTCTTGAGCAATTGTCATCCAGGTTTGAGGATGATGCATTCATGCTCTGTGAAAAGCATTTTGTGCTTTTGATCATAGAATTGAGAAACACTTAGGAGATTATGTTCAAACTATTTGATAAAGTTCACTTTGTCTATACCAAACATGCCATTAGATACACTTCCTCTGCCCAAAATGTATCCTTCGGTCTCACCTCCAAACTAAACATAACCTCTATCATAATTTTGAAATTATTGAAGAAGAGATTTGTTCCCGGTCATGTGCCTGGAGTATCCATTGTCCACTATCCAGACATTGTTGTTCTTGTCTTATGAATGTCCATACACATAATGTTAAAAGTTAGTTTTGATTGGAAACCCAAGCCTTATTGGTCTTGGGCTTTTCCAATGATGAGGATGATATTGAACCAAAATTTATGCATAGGGGTTTAATATGTGTTTGTGAAGAAGAGGCTTAGGATGCTTCATCTTCTTTGATCTTCCATTCCATCCCTTGGTTGCTCATTAAGGATGATCTTGATGAAGCTTGAGCACCATGATTTTCTTCTGAAGCTTCTTTCTTTTCAGAAGAAGCCTTCACCACCTTTTCTTCCAAAGCAGTCTTCTTCTAGGATGGTTTCAAGGGGACTCTTTTGTTGATTAGAGTCATGCCAGATTTAACTTCAAAAGCCAATTTCCTTTCGGATGAAAGACTTTCTTCTGAAAGAAACCAACAAGCTTTCCCTTTTTCATCACTTGAACCATTTGATAGGGTTCGAATGAGAAACTTTCCCTGACTCCTTCTCTTTTAACTTTGTTTATATAATTTGTGCTAGCAGGATTGTAGTAACAAACTTTAGCCATGTGGTTTTGAAAACCACACATTATGCAGACAATGTTAGATGGGAACTTGAAGATTTTTGTTTCTTATATTTCTTATTTTCATCTGCAGTGTTTCAGTTTGTTTTCTAATCCTTTTGTTGGATATTGCTGGTACTACACAGTTTTCCAGGATTAGAAGTTCCTACCACCTGGAATCCAGCTAAGATTAACACACCCTTTTGCTTTAGGCCAATCTTTAGCTTAGACTCAGCCACTTTCTTGGTAGTTTTTCTGGTTGCCTTATCCCGGTTTCTTCAGCTTTGGTAGATAGGGGTTGATCATCACAAGTAAGAATAGGTTTGGTTTACCTATTCCTTCCCTGTAGTGGTCTCCATGGTTGCATCATTCTTCAACTCGTGGAAAGGGGGTTAGTAGATGGGATCTCTTGCTCTTTAGTACCACACCTTGGTTGTCTAATAGACTCATATGAGTATGGTGGAGCAATTTCATTGGTCCCCAACCCACCTTTGTTTTGGTAACAAACCTTTGAGTGGGAGGATAATTCAAGAATGGTTTGGAAGTTTTGCTCAGAGATAGCATGCTACTAAGCTTGAGCCTTAGCTATTACTAGCTTGGCTTGAGCCTCAGTCAATTTGGATATTAAATCCTTAGTTTGAGTCCTGTAGTTAGTGTGCTCATGTTTTAAAGAGGATACTGTTTTCTCTAACTCCTAAATTTTGTTTTGATAGTCAGAATCAACCCTTTTAAAATCAGCTCTAAAATATTCAAGGACTCAATGTAAAGCTTAATCTCCATATTGTATTCCTGGTACATTTTAACCATACCAATCCATGTTGGAGTACAGAGATATTCATATACATTTGAGTTGTCTATTCTAGTCATGACTTCTTGAGCAAGGAAGACATCTTGCACCATAAAGCTCCAGACAACTTCTTGAGCCAGAACAGTTATCTCAGTTGACTTTCCAACAGCTTTGGGTGTAGTTGGATGTGTGGAGGAAAGAGTAGATCCCAGATTTGACTTGGGAGCTCTGCATTCCCTAGCAAAATGGCCCAGCTGGTTACAGTTATAACACTTGGCCTTTGCTTTCTCGAACTCAAACTTGCTGCTAGTTAGGTTCTAAGGAACTGCCTTCTAGTTCTTTTGAAGAACTTCTTCACCATGTAAGTTAACATAGCCATTTTTTGGACTATGTCCATTATATTCCACATCATCTCAGCTAAAACTCTTCAGATCTTTAAAGTCAAACTGAAAGTCACCAGAGTGTCCACTTCTTAAGACAAAAGCACAACTATCCTGGAAGGGACTTGGTTGAGCCTGTTAAGACCATGGAGTCTTAGGAAATGTAATGTAAGGCCTAGAAGAACAGGATGGTTGCTACGAATATGTCTGGTACTACTGAGGTTTTAGGGGTCTTGAGCCTTCAGCAACCATAAGTGTGTTGCTAGTAGGAGGGCTTGATGGCCTACTCACTTGACGGCCACTCTTGTTCTCCATTTCTACATAGTATCCATCTAGAATGTCGTATAGTTCATTCATGATGAGGGAGTTCAGATTTTCTGTCCTCTTGAAATAGACACATTAGAACATCCACTCATTAGGAGTGCACTCATGAATTTCCTTGAGACATCTATCAATTTAGGAGCTATTCCTATAGACTGAAGGTATGAGATAAGATCCATATACCTGAAGTACTATTGGCTTAGGGTCTCTCCAGTGATGTTAGTAAAATTCTCAAACTATTACTTCAGTGAATCTTTCTTTGAGTTATTGGAGTTTGAGTACATGTGGGTTAAGGCATCAAACACTTGTTTAGCTGACTGACAATGCTCAACCCCCACCATGATGGAGTTCGGTATAGCAGTCATCAGAACAGTCATGGCCTTGCCATCAATGTCTATCTATTTGTGGTCTTCATCAAAGTATTCTTCCACCACCTTCTCTATCATGACGCCACCACTAGCAAGTGTAGCAACCTTGGGCTTGTAAGGACCATTGGTGATAGATTTCCACATTCGGTTGTCTTGATATCTGATGAACCCTTCAATACGTCTGCTCCATTGTCTGATGTTTTTTGGGATTATTATAGGTGTTTTACTCATCGTCCCCATTTCACATTCGGATTTCTAGTCAAGGGCCATATTTGAGTGTAATGAGTAGGTGAGTGAAGACGATGTTTAGTAGGATGGTAAGATCACACAATCAAGAGTCTAAAAGGCTCTGATACCAATTGCAGGATCAATTTTTGTACTCAATACAAGTATTGTTCTCTCAAACTAACTAAGTAACACTCGGGTTTGTGATGATTAAGAATCCTTCTAAGAGTTGATGATTATATACTAATTAAATCAAAGTAAACATAATAGAATAGTTTTTAAGATACTTGTATATATTACTTCTCAACTCAAAGTTTTACAAGACTCTTTGAAGCATGATACATGAGTTACAATGAGAAACTATATATACTACTACCTACGACCGAATATACCTTGATACCAGCTGCAAACCTTAGACTAAAGCAAATACTACAAAGCTAAAGTTAAGGTATCTTAAATAAAGTATTATCTAAGATATGGTAGTTATCACATATCCATGACTTACCTTTTGTCACCAACTAAAGTTGGCAACTGTACTAACTGATAAGGTGTGAACACTAGAATAAAGTATGGTCAACTACATGGACGTCGGAAAGTGCCATCCAGTATCTTAGAGATTTGCAGTGGAGTGTCAAAGAGACCATATTTATGTCCACTGGTTCATCGTAGCTACTTTCGAAGGTTAACTAGCTTCGGAAGAACTTGTTCTTTCAAAGCCCCCTTATACTTCAAAAATGGCTACTTCTTCCGAGGCTTCCTTCGAACTTTATACTTTGGAAGTTTTAGTCTTCATTTCTTCTAAGTGTTGAGCTTCGGAAGAGTAGAGACTTTTTCTTCGAAAGCTAAAGCTTATCTTCGAAAGTTCCTTAGACTTATCTTCGGAAGTACATCAGATGTCTTCGGAAGTGCTGAAGTTGTCTTCGGAAGTTCCTCATTTGTTGTACTAAAAAAGTCTAAATGTTTGGTTTTGGTTGCACCAGCCTTACTTGATCCAACAATCCCATCCCCTTGACTTGTTTGACAAGCAATGAAGAACAATGTGCAACAAGAACTTCCACTAGTATGCAAAGTTAAATTTGTAGATAGTGGACCTGTTAACATCACCTCCATATCCCATAAAGGAATATGTTTTGTCGACCTCACTCTTGGGGAACTCTGTTGCTGAACCATCATTGTGAAGCTCGTGATGCTCCCTAATGAGTTGGTCGGATATGATCAACTCATAGTCACAAATGCTTGACCACAAAACCCAAACCCCATTCTGGGTTATGATCTATGCATTCCCCTAAAAATCAGCCATATGGTTTGAATACACAGTTGGGTCCATAGTTAGGGCAGTGAAGTAAGTGGATTGGATTAGAAAGGAGATGATTTCAGAGAAGTCAACATCCGTGGATGAATCCAAGAATGCGACTTGATTGTGTTGGGGGTTAAGCACCATTGAGAAAGAAGTAGAGAAATAAGCTTGATTTTGGTATATTGGAGATGAAGAAAGCTTTGGTTAGTGAAATCAGAAAAAAGATTAAAATGGGTAAGTCGAAATATTTAAATGCGTGAAAATGGAAGATGGATATGGTGAAGTGATGGTTTGGGTATGATGTGACAAGGTGGTAAGGTTAAATCCATTTAAAATATTTTGACATGATTAAGAAAATCTTTACCTTTTACAGTTATGGTGCTCAAATATTTATGTTACACAGTAAGGTCTTCTTCCGAGTATAAGAGTTTTCCGAAGGTAATTTCTTACTTCCGAGAGTAAATGCTTTCCGAATGAAGAATTTATAAGCTTCGGAAGTAGATCTGATAAATTATCAGTCGTTTCTTTTGAGACTAAAAATTCTTCCGAGAAGAGGATTGCTCTTGGAGAAATTTTGCTTCGGAAGATATATGAAACATCTTCCGAAGGTTAATTTCTCTTCGAAAGAATCTATACTTAGAAAGATTTCAGAGATAACCTTTTGTAACAGGACTTAGATTGATTTGACAAAAGACATTGCACATTTGAAAAGATTTTCAAAGCAGATAGACTAATCGATGATTATCATCCCAATAACTATAATGAGATACTTAATTCTTTGTTCATCAAAAGCTTTGGTAAACAAATCAACATATTTTTCATTTGAATCAACTTTTATTAGCTTAATCAGATTTTTCTTATGAATATCTCTTATGAAATGATACTTGATGTTAATATGCTTTGTCTTAGAGTGCTTCACTAGATTTTTAGTAATGGAGATAGAACTATTGTTGTCAATGTGGATAGGAGTGCTCATGAAGTTGAATACATAGTCTAGCATCTAATTCTAAATCCACAACAACTGAGCACAGCAACTTGCAGCAGCAATGTATTCAGCTTCAATAGTAGATGTAAAGACACAAGATTGCTTCTTGCATTGATATGAGATAATCCTTCCATCAAGAATTTGACATCCTCCTGTTGTTGATTTCTTATTGATGTTGCAGCCACCATAATCGCTATCAGAATAACCATAGTGATTGAAATTGTTGTTCCTTGGATACCAAAGGCCTAGTTTAGGTGCTCCTTTAAGGTATCTATGGATTCTCTTGGCAGCAACTAGGTGAGACACCTTTGGAGCAGCATGATATCTTGCACAAATGCATGTTACAAACATGATAGTAGGTGTACTTGATGTGAGATACATCATACATCCAATGATTACCCTATACTTATGCTGATCAGTATCCTCTCCCTTGAGTTAGGACAAAGATTGTGGTTTCTAGGTATGGGTGTCTTGGCTGGCTTACAATATTTCATATCAAATCTTTCTAAGATGTCAGATACATACTTAGATTGATTGATAAAGAACCCTTCCTTCATTTATTTTACCTAAATTCCAAGGAAGAAATCCATCTTTCTGATGGAACTCATCTCAAATTTCTTCTTCATAATGCTCTCAAAGTCTCTGCACATTTGGTCATTTGAGGAACCAAATATAATGTCATCAACATAGACGTGGACTAGCAAAATGTCTTTCCCATACTTCTTTATGAATAAAGTCTTGTCGATGGTGCCTCTAATGTAGCCATTTTTCAGGAGAAATTGAGACAAAGTCTCATACCACAGCTGAGGTGCTTGGTGCAGCCCATATAGAGCTTTATCCAATTTCACACATAGTTGGGGTGATGTGGATCTTCAAATCCTGGAGGCTGACACACATAGACTTCCCTATCTATATCCATATATAGAAAGATACACTTGACATCAAGTTGGTAGACATTAAATTCTTGGATACACCATAAGCAAGATAGATCCTTACTGCCTCAAGTCTTGCAACTGGTGCAAAGACAATAGTGTAATCAATTCATTCCTTTTTGGTGTATCCTTGAACTACCAGTCTTACCTTTTTCTTGATTATCAAGCCTCTATCATCTCTTTTTTTTTTGGAGACCGATTTGGTGCCTATTGGTACTTGACTAGAGGGTAGGAGACATAGGTTCAAAACCTTTTGTATTTTGAATTAAATCAATTCCTCTTGCATAGATTCAACCTAGCTACTATCCTTTAAGGCTTCTTCTACTTTCTTGGATTCGATCTTAGAGAAAAAACATATGTACAGGCAGAGATTCCTATTGTGAGTTTGTCCCCTTATTCTCACACCTTCAAAGACTTCTCCTATGATGTTCTCAGCTAGATAAGTGTTGTGAATCTTGAGCCTGGGAATCACCTCCAATTGCAAAGATAGATCCAGGTTGGACATATTTTTTCTCAGGAGCTTGAAAACTTAGACAAGCTGTTTTTTCAAACTCATTCAATGAGGACTGATTGAATGAATGGAAAACAACATTATCATCTATTAGCTATAAAGCAGCATTAACAGTTTCTTGTTCCTTCAAGATGCTACTTTCATCAACTTGCTGTTATGTAATTTCACTAGATGAGTTTTAAGTCTCACTAGGTGGACCACTGGTTGAAGCCCCACTATCTTTTGAAATAGTTAAGCTATCAGATCTTAAGATAGTAGGAGCTTGATCTTCTGCTACTCTTGGAGAATTTGAACAAGGTCTCGGTAACTCAAATAGTTGATCATCA
Organism: Flaveria bidentis; assembly: GCA_018326385.1. Taxonomy (NCBI): domain Eukaryota; kingdom Viridiplantae; phylum Streptophyta; class Magnoliopsida; order Asterales; family Asteraceae; genus Flaveria; species Flaveria bidentis. The sequence continues at coordinate 18,520 of BJCM01097380.1, forward strand.
TCAGAGTCACTTTGAGTACCTATTCCAATCAAAACATTCTCACAAGGTGGTTTAGAAATGTTGGGAAACAATTATAAGTCAAAAATATGATCAGAGCCATTCCCCCAAACACAAGGAGTGTGCTCATTGACAACAATTGTGACATCCGTCACCAAAGGTCCGTCTATTGACGTATATCCGTCATCTTTTCGTTAATCTGTCATTCCTCACCTTTATGAATTACCGATGTGAATACGCTTTTGCCTTATCATTACATAACTATTATTTAAAACCTTGTCCATATTACTATCATCACCATAAATACACTATTATATCTATATTATTATTATAAATAAAACCGTTTT
>BJCM01097455.1:0-10148 GCA_018326385.1 Flaveria bidentis
CCTATGCTCTTGGGTTTGTTAAAACAAAGTAAAGAACCTAAAATTTTCAGATTATGAATCATAATGTTAGGGCTTTTATCCGCTGTGTTTTCATGTTTAAATGGTTAAACAACTTTGATTTTGGTCCATCAAACCCAACAAAAGTCTGAAGACAAAGTCTGAAGACATCAGCTGAAGACAAAGTCTGAAGACATCAGCTGAAGACAAAGTCTGAAGACATCAGCTAAAGACAAAGTCTAAAGATATCAGCTGAAGACAAAGTCTGAAGACATCAGCTGAAGCAAAGTCTGAAGACAGTTTTCAGAAGTTGTCATAACAGCAAAAGAAGTTCTCTTCAGTAGTTGTGATGGTTTATTTTCAGTAGTTGTCTTTACTTCTTTCAGAAGTTTACAATCAGTAGTTTAATAAAATGTAAAACATCTGAAGTTCTTACACTTCAGTTTTTGTAGTTCAGTAGTTATAGAAATAGCTAGTACTTAGCGTTTATTGTAAGATGTCCTCAGTTGTTGTGGACATCTTTAGTAGTTTTCTGTTTGTTTCAGTTGTTTGAATAATATGTCACTATCAGGTGACATCTGCTGACATCACATTCCTTTATAAAAGGAATGTTGACCTAACTTGTAAATTGCCGAAGCTTGCGAGTGAATGAATATATTATCTTTTGCAGAAAACTCTCTCTTTATAACCGTCACTGTTTGATTGAATATCTATCTTATTCTTGCTTAAATTTCGTCTAATTCTAGTACTATTCCGCTTCAAATCTTAACTTAATTGATCAAACTAAATCTTAGATCCTAACAAGTTAGGATGAGCACTTACCATTGGCGGAATTCTCATATAATAATAGTTACCATGCCAGTATTGGTATGCCACCTTAAGAGATGTTGTACGGAAGGAAGTGCAGAATGCCCGTGTGTTGGGGTGACATCAGGCAAAAGGAATTGGGAAGCCTTGAAGTGATTGAGGTCACAACTAAGAAGTTAGATAAGATTAAGACATTCATGAAAGCCGCAAAGGATCGCTAGAAGTCTTATGCTGATAAGAGGCGTAGAAAAATAGTGTTTGAGGTTGGTGACAAGGTTATGCTCAAAGTATCTATCTAGAAAGGGATCATCAGGTTTTAAAAACAAGGAAAGTTAAGCCCAAGGTTCATATGGCCATTCCATATTGTCGCGAGGGTAGGGGAAGTGGCCTACGGATTAGAACTACCCAATGAGTTGAGTGGAATTCACCCTACGTTCCATGTATCTCATCTTAGGAAATGTCTACCAGACAATGATGCATTTGTACCATTAGAAGACATTGAAGTCGACGAATGACTGAACTATGTAGAGTAGCCGGTAGCCATCCTTGATTGGAAAGAAAAGCACTTACGTAATAAAGTGGTTCCACTAGTACGAGTACAGTGGAGAAACAGAAAAGGATCAGAATCTACATGGGAGACCGAGGAGGAGATGAGGAAATGTTATCTTCAATTGTTTGATGACTAACAGGTTTCGAGGACGAAACCTAAATAAGTAGGGGAGACTTGTTACACCCCAAAAAGTCAAAATGAGTAATCAAGGATAATAGGCTTAATTAGTGGGTATTTAATAAAGGATGGAAATAGGTTATCAGCTATTTAGGCTTATAGGCAAGAGGCAAAGTGATTAAGGGCCCATCATCAGCCCTTTTACCCACCTAACCAGCCACCATCTCCCTAATTTGAAACCCTAGCTCCCAAATTTGTAGAGAGAGAAAGTAGAGAGTGAAAGTGAAGAAAACTAAAGATTTGAAGCTTTAAAGGTTAAGAGATTAAAGATCTTGGTGTTGGAGCATCAAACCATAAGAAAGGAGCAACAAATGCAGGTAAGAATTGGCCTTTAAACCCTTTTCTAGATCAAACCCAAATTCTAGGGTTTTGCGTTTTCAAAAGTTGCAAAGAATCACATAAAGGTCAATTTTTTACATATCAAAACATGTAAAAAGCTTAGATATAGCCTCATGGATGATTAACAGAGAGATTGGACATAAAATTTGCGATTTTGGGTTAAAAACGGGCTGGTTCAAAATTTTTATGCGATCTGTGAAACTGTTTGTGCATCTAGCAAAATTGCATATTCAAACTGCGAAACTATGAAAATTAGTTTCATAGACATGGAATTCCAACGAAAGTTGGGCGAAACTGCAATGCGAAACTAGCAGCGAAACTAACAGCGAAACTGCTTACCTGGCAGCGAAATTAGCAGCGAATTTAGGCAGAAATTAACCCCTTTAAGTGTTAACTTATCTATAGGCTATGTAGTGTGATCCTAGCCCAGAAAGCTTATTTTAGAGGTTACTCATGGTATCTAGTCTAGATCCCCTTATTTGTGAGTATTTCCATGTTTTGGGGTTATTATGCATACTAAATACACGTACTTAAATGACCGAGATTTTATGTGGTTTTAACAAGAAGATCGATTTTTCTATAAGGAAATGTGTTATATAAATGTTTAAAAATAAAAAATTTTCGCGCTAACCTGACAGCACGGCCCCAGCTAGGGGCGTTACCCATTGGACCCAACTAGGGGCTGCTGCCCCTAGGAACCCACTGTCAGGGGCTACCGCTCCCGACCCCCTGCTGTCCCGTGGAGGTTTGGTTATGTTTTATGATGACTAGTACTTGGCAGGTTGTGTACTTAATAAGTTAACTATTATATATTAAAATGGAAGATGATGTTAATGAAAAGTGAAACTTAATGAATGTTACCCCCATGCCCTTTTGATGATGAAAAGTCTTGTAAGCACTATGATAGACTTCACTTACGTGAGTCTGATGTATGCTGATTGATCCGTATTTATGAGCGGGCTGTGTGCCTTGCAGTGTGGATCAACTGTCGGGGGTTAGCTACCATGATGATGTGTACCGACAGAGATGGACATTTGTTGTCGATCATCATGGAGCTCTTGCTTTGTGCAATCTCATTTATGATGAAGTGAAAGATATGAAAGAACAAAAGATAATGAACATGCTTATTAAGACACAAATGTTATGTATTATGATGTACGCGTGGTCATTGTATGAAGGATAAATATTATATTTTCTTATTTACCTAAAATAGAACTCACTCATCAAAGCTGACTTTTATGAATAATAGTTGGCAGGTAAATGTTGACGTTGAGGATGGCACAAGAGAGATACTTGGAGAACAACGGATGGCATTCCTGTTTACGAAATCATTTATTTTAATTTAAGAAAAACTACTATGTTTTAATTACAAATGAAGGACAACTGTATGAGTACAATATGATTTCCAAGTTTTAAATGAATGTCTAATTATTTCCATTGTGTTGTTTTGTTATTAAAATAATTTTATGCTATGATTAACCAACTGTGAGGCTTCCTTGGAATGGGGCCTTACAATTGCTATTGGACCTTGTTGACTTTGTTCACATGACAATTTTCCACAAGAAGGTTTATATTTTGAAAAACTTAATGTATCATGCAGCTAAGTTGGTGCTCAAGCTCCAATTGTTTCTTTGTTTTTTTTTATCAAAATTCAGATTTTAAGTTTTCATGCATTAACTACGCCCCTTAAAATTTTGATTAATGATAAGATGTTGCATTCATCGTAAATTTATGTAGAAGAATAGCATGAAAGGCATGTGACAGTCCAAAGGTCATAAACAAACTAAGCTCAAAGAAATATAACACAATAAAAGAATTATTATGTACATGCATATAAGCATATATAATGGGATCATACTATGACACTAAGCTTCTTTCTGTTTGATTTGTTTGATGAAGTGTGATCTGATTCTAGTCCTCATTGCAAGTATTTTTGACCACTTAAATTCAAACAAGAGTATTGTATCAACTAGGCATACTATTTATCATGTTTTAATGTTTATTAGTGATTAACTGTTATAGGCTCCACATTCAGCTCAAATTAGAGTTTGTCCTCCGTTTGTGAGTCAATTCATCACTTTTTGTACTTAGAAACTATGTACATTAAGTTATAAATTCTATCTTGAGACAAAGTTGATGTCTTACTAATGCATTGTTGCTAAATCTCTTTAGATAATATACAATTTATCACAATAGATTCTTTTGAGAGCTTAGAAATGATCATCATTAGGTCACCGGGTCTTTAGTTTCGTAAAACAGAGGTGCCTATAACCCAGGTATTTGTTTACACAAAATAGAGGGATGATAAGGATCATACTTTATACACAAGTTGGTTAGAGAGGCATACCAAGGTGTTCATAGACCCAGGTCCTTGTTTACACAAAACAGAAGGAATATGATTTGCAAAGATAGAAGTTATAAAGTGTTTTACATATTGTGCTTGGGTGAGTGAGTTGACCACATTAGGATAAGACTAACTTGCTTGATCCTCAAAATGGAGTTTTCGACAGATAGTCACCTTTTTATTATGTTAGGCATGCTCTTAGTGTAGTTTGCACTCAAGATGAACCTACTCAAATATCAAAATACTTCTGATCAGATTTAAATTAAGTTAATTAATAAGGTCGTAAGCAAAGGCACAGTGTTCTATCATTTTCCATTCATATGACATTCTTACTCAAAAGACATAATAAATAAAGACAATATTTTTTTGTATTTTTATATGGTTTCATAAATGTTTTTGGATTTAATAGATTACTATTTACAAGGATAATCACATGCTTTTCTTTGTTGATGATGATCAATCTAAGTTAAGCATGCCTAAAGACTCAATTAGAAAATTAAATCTAACTGAATCAAAGGCTTTAGTGAATATATCAACAAGCTGATTTATTGTATTAAGTTTGATTAACTTGATTAAACCCTTTTCTAAGCAATCCCTTAAAAATTGGTGTCTGATTTCAATATGCTTTGTTTTGCTATGTTGAACTGGATTAGCAGTGATAAACATAGTAGCTAAATTGTCAATATGAATTGGGATTTGAAGGAATTATAACCATAATCAGGCAATTGATTTTGCAACCAAAGTACTTGAGAGCAGCGAGCCGCAGTAGCTATGTACTCAACCTCAGATGTGGATACAGATCTATTTGTTTGCTTCTTACACTACCATGAAACATGTCTTGGTCCTATAATTTGACATCCACCAGTTGTGGATTTACTATTGTTGTTGCATCCTTCAAAGTCACTATCTGAATATGAGTAAAAAGAGAAGTCACCATCGTTTGGATACCAAAGTCCAAGAGCAGGTTTCCCTTTCAGATATTTGAAGATTCTCCAAACAGCATTCAGATGAGACTCTTTTGGATCAGATTGGTACCTATCACAAACACACACAAAAAACATTATGTCAGGTCGGTTGGCAATTAGATACAAAAGAGATCTTATCATTGATCTATACAATCTTTGATCAATAGATTTTCTAGTAGGATCAGGTACAATCTTGTCAATTATTGAAGCAGGAGGTTTGCATGAAGATGTATCAGCAAGATTGTACTTCTTCAATATTTGAGGAATATACTTCTCTTGATTGATAAAGATGCCATCTGTTTTCTCATGAACCTGGAGACCAAGGAAGAAAGTCCATTCTACTATTGAACTCATCGGAAACTCAGATTTTATTAGTTCTTCAAAACTAACACACAGTCTCTTGTTTGTTGATCCAAATATAATGTCATCGACGTATATTTGAACAACTAGGAGTTCTTTATGTTCTTGTTTGAGAAAGAGTGTCTGATGAATAGTTCTTCTTTTATATCCATGCTTGAGCAAGAAAAAATGATAATGTTTCATACCACTTTCTTGGTGCTTGATGAAGACCATACAAAGTTTTGTCTAGCTTGTATACCCTATGTGGGTAGTCAGGATCTTCAAAACAAGGAGGTTGAGCTACATAAACCTCTTTATCAATTTTCCCATACAGGAAAGCACACTTGACATCCATTTGATAGACAGTGAACTTCTTATATGAAGTATATGCTAAAAATACTCTAATTGCTTTAATTCTTGCAACATGTGCAAAAACTTTATCATAGTCTATCCCTTCTTCTTGAGTATAACCTTGTGCAATTAGCATAGCTTTGTTTCTCACAATTATACCTCTATCATCTAGTTTTTTTAAAGAGCCATCTTGTCCTAATTGGACCTTCAGGCAGACCAACAAGAATCTAGGCTTTCTGCTTTTTGAATTGTTGGAGCTCTTCCTGACTAGCTTTAATCCAACTATTATCTTGTAGAGAAGCTGTGATGTTTGGAGAAACGTTTTATGAAAGAAAACAAGTAAACAAATAAATATTTGCAGCTCCCCCTTGGCTTCTAGTTATTCTTTCATTAAGATAACCAATTATGTTCTTTGTTGGATGAGACTTGTGAATTCTGGTTGCTGGAATAGATTCAACTGGAATGGATGATTCCAAGTTAGTCGTATCTATTAAAGCAGATAGATCCAGCTGATATGATGAATTTAGGAGGTGATCAAAGTGTTCCTCATGTTTAGTGATCTTCATCATGAGTTTGTACATTTGCTGCATTATGAATATCTTCCATAGGAATTCCTCTGGAAGTATTTTGTGCTTTTGTAGGAGTTACATGATCATCTACAGATGGTATATGTTGACTTGCAGACATTAACTCTTTGGAATGCAATGGATCGTCTCCTATGTGTGGAGTATCAGCTTGAGTGGATGCAATATCTGCTTAGTATGCTCATCAGCGAATGCAGAGTCATCAAATGCTGATTTAGTGGTTTTTCCTTGTTCCATGATACTTGATGTTTGTATTTCGGAAGATCAGTAGATAATGTGTTAGGACTGTGTACGTACGGAATACTAACGGACTCTGCATGAAAGCAGATCAAATAGTGCGGAATCCTATTTGATTTGTGATCCAATAAATGAGAACGATAACCCGATCGATGTAAGAATGAACTAGACATTAAGAATGAGTAGGGATCGATCAAGATCGAACTTTGAAGTTGGATTGGTTGTCTTGGACGTTCTGGATAGCTAGGGTTTATGAATATACGAAATCTATCTCTAGGTTTTTCAATTGTTTTCAAAAGTTCTGTTTTTCCACGAATTAAGTGGTATTTATAGGTTTGCAGTTTCCAGTAGTACGACTGAACCATTAGCATGGTTGAGTCGTGCGACTGAATCATGCGATTGAGTCGTACACATGACTGAATGGTGGTACAAGTGGCCACTATTCTATGACATGCGTACAATTGAGTCGTACACATGACTGAATGGTCGTACGACTGAACCATTAGCATGGTTTGCAGTATAGACATCTTCAGTAGACAAGTTAGTAAGCCACATTGGGTCGAATACCCTGATAATCTTTATCTTTCCATCTTTGTTCAATACTATGACTGCTTCTCCTATCCGCCAATCATAGTACCACCATTTGAAGTTTGGAGTGAAGTCCTGAGACATTTCCCGTAAGGGAATCTTTGACATTGTTTCGGTCATCCAGATATAGGATCAACTTCAGACTTACGAATGAACCTCTTTGGTTGTTGAGGTCTGAAGTTTACCCATCTAGTGTGGTATTCTTTCTTCAACGCAGCCTCAAACCATCCCGGCATCTTTCTCGGGTTCGCATACAAAAGATCCAAGTATGCTAGAAGGTTGAGCTCAAAACGAGGAAGAGTCTTCAGATCATGTGGATATCTGAAGTACTCAATTTGTTGGACTATGAAAGGATCATACATGCCAATAAAATTGCTGAGTTGATGGTTGTTCTGATGAGATTCCCACAAGTCCAAAAATTAATGCGGATGAAGATTCTGCTGATAGAAGAACCAAGTGTGGCTAACTGCATTTGTTAATGTGGAAGTCATAAAACAAATGCTAACAAGTGTTTGTTCTTCCGCATTAACAAATGCAGATAGCCTAGAAGAATATGCCGACAAGGTTGACTCTTCCGTGTTTACAAATGTGGACAAGTCAGACAAATGCGCTAACTTTTTGTTCCTCCGCATTAACAAATGCGGATGAACAAATTACTAATGCGGCTGCATAAGATGAAATGTTGATGAAGTCCAACTCATCCGCATTTGTCAATTCAGATGAACCAACGGAAATGTGGATCAAGACTTAGACTACTTCTGATATATAGGTCAAGGGTAGTTTAGTCATCTTGGAAAACGGCATCTTGTTAGCCTATAAATAGAATAGAAAACCTCGTACATGAGGTGACTGTTCATAGACAATTAGAATATATTTTGTCTTTTACTACTTTATGCTCAAACCCTAGCATTTACTTTACTCAATCACCTTCATCAATACAAACAAGCATTTATGAGTATTTCTTCTGCATTGAATGTTTCTTGATTGTATGATTCCGCCATCCAATCACTAACTCAATCATTATATTCGATCCTAAGTGAGAATCTCAATCTCACTACCCAGTCAATTGGTATTAGAGCTTTGGCTCTCGGTTCTTTTTCAGATCGACCCAATACCTGAATAGAACTTGATTGATATGGTGATTAAGTTTCTAATAGAGTTTTCTATCATCTCTACTTAGTAAACAACATAAAATACTCTTAAAATAACCTCTGTCAACATGTTCTCACCTTCAAGAACTATACACAAAATCTACAGATTCATACGTAAAAAAGGAATATAACAAAAGTTGTGACAGAAACCAAGAAACATTAATAGATCTGATTTACCAAGCATTTTTTGAACGATTTGGACTATTCGGACTAATTAATCTTAAAACTTACCTAATCTATATTTATACAAGTTAAAACACCTTGTTAAAATGGATTCACATAGTTTTTCAGAACTTGGTTATACTCCATAACCACCAATGCTTAAACATAAATCTGAATTTAAACAATGGAAAATCAGATTCAAGAACTAGATTATAGGTGTAGATCCATATTATTGGATTTCAATTTGCAAGGGACCACACATTTCGGTTACTCTGTCTGCAGATCAAGCTGCCATCTACAAAACATCAAGAATCCCAATTGAAGACTTGACTCTTGATGATGATGACTATAAGAAAATCAAGATTAATCTCAAAGCTTACTCCATTCTTACTCAAGCATTCAAGTATGGAACTGCCAAAGTAGTATGGGATGCACTACTGATCATGTGTGAGGGAAGCAGTGAAGTTGTTGTAGTTAACAAGGATAAAGTTGTTAATCAATATGAAACATTTCATCACTCCATAGGGGAGTCCATCTCTAAATAGCTCCACAGATTTATGCAGCTAGTGAATGACTTCGAGATAATGGGAGTCACCTACAAATTCAAGGAGTTGAACAAGAAAATGCTGCACAGTCTTCCCAAAAGCTAGAAACAAAATGTGACCATGCTGAAAAATACTCTTGTTCTTGAGAGTACTACTTTGGATATCATGATAGCCAAGATAGAAGCATTGGAGCTTGATGAAAGAAGCAGAAATCTAGGAGGAACAAGAGTGATTGAAGCATAAAAATTTCCATCTGACTCTCATACTATGGAAAATTCCTTCATTACTGAAGAAGATGATTTTCTTTCTCCAAGGGATCAAGTCAAGTCCACTAGATTCATTGTAGCCCATCTACCAACAGGCCATCAACACCATCCCATTTAGCAGTATTCTTAGCAACTCTTCCAATCACCCCTGATGATACAAGATCTAAAGAACAAAAGGCTACTTACAATGCCTTTGTTGCAAGCTTTGAAACTTATTTGTGAGGAAGACTCACATCTGCAAATCTGATCCAGGAAGACTTGGAGGAAATGGATCCAAATGATGTAGAAGAAATGGATTTACAATGGCAAATGGCCATGATTGCTATGAGAGCAAAGAAGTTCTTCAGAAAAGGTAGAAAGCCAGACTTAATGAAAACACAGGCTTGGATATGACAAATCCAAGGTGAAGTGCTTCAACTGGGCATGACTGGCCACTTCTCTAGAGAATGCAATGCTCCTAAAAGAAAAACAACTTCTAGAGGAATTCAAAGAGCTAGTCATCTTCACAACCAAATTCAAGATATCATTCCAATAATCATCAACAACAGTATCATCATCATCATCAACAACAATCATACTAGACTCAACCTCAACCGACTAATCAAGCTCATGGAAGCAGTCATTCATTTGCAAATGTTCTTGTGATCACACAAGAAGGAGTATGTGACTGGAGCCTGTATACTGAGGAAGTAAAGCCTCAATTTCAAAATCATGCACTCATGGCTCACATCAATGATGGTCCATCT
>BJCM01097506.1:0-11197 GCA_018326385.1 Flaveria bidentis
CACAGGGAACAAACTGTTTGGTACTTCAAAAGAATTGAAATGATTAAGATGCAAATTTCAAAGTATAATTCTAAGAAGTCTAAGCAAAATAAAAGGAAAAATAATAGTAAAACTAGTCTGCTACTAAGGTTACATAGAGAAAGTAGACCTAGAGGTTGCTAGTTCACTATATGATGTGTCGGTAGATTCAACACAATAGATGAGAAGACCTCATTGGTGGTTTAAATTCAAACTAAGTTGTTCAACTTGCTGTGGGTTCCCATCTTATCCTTGGTTACCACATTCAACGTATTTCCAATAAGGGGTGACGAGGAAAATAAACGCCATAAATATGTGCGGATGACCATAAAAATGAGCAAAGCACATGGAAAAATGCTAAATGAAATCAAGCTAATAACTTATGTTGTTAGTGCTTTATAAGCAAAATGAAAATTAAGTGCTCTAACAAGAAGATAGGTTGTGTGCCTCTCTACTATGCGGTGACACTGACCTGAGGATAAGCATAACCTAAATATTCTAGAATTCATTGTTGTTTGCGCTTCTTTGCTATGTGATGGCACTGACCTGAGGCTTGATATCTCTTTGAAAGCTCTCAAAATAGTTTCTTCTTGAAATATACCCGTAGACCGCTCAAAAATCTCTTGAGGAATGTTGATTACCATATAAGTGTGGATCCATAAATGCTTGTTGAAATAATTAAACCTAACTCATCACCAATGTGAGTCCAAAATCTGTGTATGGATTTAAGTGGACAAATATACTGACAATCATCATGAGTGCAACTCTTGACAATCAAAATCATTATGTGCATCTTATAGCTCTAGTATGATTTCCTAAAATTGTTACTGACTCTCGGTCAAAACAAGAATCCAACATCAAAATGTTTTATGAAAATGTCCTAAATGATTTTGATATACCTATATGATTCCATAATGAATCGTTCCAGAAATGATAAAATTAACTTGAAGCTGTGCTATCCAGGAATTAAAATTTGTTAGAAGTTTTTTAAAAGATTTCAATTCATCTCTAATCAAAAACACAAAAATATGTCTTGTTTTGCTTTTAATTTCAAAGTGTTTTTCTAATTTTCTAGTCTTTCGTTAGGTAAAAGTCGGACTATACAACTAGATTCAATCTATGAATCACTCACTAAAGGTGGTCACGTTTGAGGTGACCAATCAGTTCAAAATTAAAAGGATCACGTCTGAGGTGATCAAATGGTTTTAAATTAAAAGGATCACATCTGAGGTGATCAAATGGTCTTAAATTCAAAAAGGGTCATGTTTGAGATGATCGGTGTTCATAATGTTTAATATCACATGGTAAAAGTTTAAGTGTTTGTGAGTGTGAGCCAATCGCATGATTGGACCATAAGTATGAGTCAATCGCATGATTGGACCATAAGTATGAGTCAATCGTACAATTGGACTATAAGTATGAGCCAGCCACACGACTGGACCATGAGTATGGGGGCATCCATGTGATTGGATCACCAAAATGAACCAATCATACGAATGAATAAAGAAGTATAAGCCAGTCGCACGACTGAACCCCCAGTCACATGATTGAAGCATGCACATGGATACAATTGCACGGCAGAACATTAAAATAGTATAAATAGAGGGGTGAGTCGGTCGCATTTGTCACCACTCCTCAAAGCATTCAAAAACTCTCATACGTAGACACTCTGCCAAAATTTCGTTTTACCGTGATTACTTGCCGATTGTGACCCTAACCGATTTCTCATTCATTTATAGGTATTGTGGGATTGAAATTGATCAGAATTACCGGTGAAATTGAACCCTAACTGACTTAATCGACTAAAATCAAGAAATCAGTAAAACTCTTCAAATAGACCACTTAAATGGACATAATCGTTGAAATAAAGGACATTAAGTGATATTTAGAGTCCCTGCGAATCTAATGAGTCTAACCATAATGTCTAACATCAAGGTTTGACCAAGATTCAAGGTTGGAGTGTCGAACATAGTCATTTGCAAATGGACACTCCGAATAAACCTCAGTTGCACGATTGAGCTAGGCGTACGATTCAATTGCACGAATGAATCATTCGGTGACTCAATCGCACGACTGACTCAACTGAATGGCTTAACACACAACTAAGTTTAGTCGCAAGCTCAATCGCACGAGTGAACTCAGCCGCAGGCTCAATCGCACGACTGAACTCAGCCGCAGGCTCAATCGAGACGACTGAACTCTGTCGTATGGTTCAATCATACGATTGAACCAGTTTGATCTAAAACAGCTGCAGTTTCAATTGTTATCTCCAATACACAACTCTAATGTATATCTTTCTTGTGTTATAGCAACATGGCTGATAGGTAGACCATGAGCCCAAGCACAACATCTGTGCTCACTTGGATGCCACCACTCAGAATACTTTCGAGTTTGCAGGGATCAATGCCTTTCTTAGGAGATCGAGGATCTTCAAGGACATATCGACACCATGCACTACTTACAGATCACTCCAGCAAACCTTCTGGGAAGGGGCTACTGTTGATAGGTCCACTGAGCCCTATAGCATCCGAAGCTCGATCTTCGGACAAGAGATCAGTGTTACAGCAGCCGATCTAAGGCAAATCTTGGATCTAGGTGAAGATGGAGACCACCCAACCAAGCTACACCCTCTGACAGTTAGGGGTTGTTTTCTCCAGATGAAGTACACTGGGCACATAAACGCAAGTGTGCTCAAAGCAACATGTGCCCCCAGTTTAAGTACTTAGCCCATGTCATCCTGAAGTGCATAGCGTCAAGGTGGGATGGGGATTTGAGGAGATGTCAGATCAAATCCAGAATGCATATGTTGCACTGGTGCTGAACCATCCGTTCAGTTTCTCCCATATGATATTCCCATACAAGGTCGAGAACATAGAGGCCAAGGGAAAGGAAATAATCTGCATATACCCGAGATTTCTACAGATGATCATTGATCACAAGCTTCCTTCCCTGCCGAAAGAGAGGGAGGATGTGGTTGTTTTATAGATTATGGATGATACCACACTAGGTCACATGAAGGTCTATCGGGGGAAGCAAGTAAAGCCCCCAGTGAGGAGACTGTTTGGCCATCTGGCCAACGCGGAGTATGTGGCGCCATCACGAAAGAAGTGGCGTCACGATGACAATGACTCTGACGTCGAGCCCATCATGGCACCCATAGATGAAGACGACGACGACGATGATGATTAGGGTCAAAGTGCTGAGGTACCTGATGGAACTGAAAGTGCTACCTTCCACTAAGACTTCTTGATCGATGAAGATGAGGAGTCTGATGATGATCTATTAGTGAGGACTGTTGGGAGCTGGGTCGTGGCCACCAACAGAGGGATAAAGGTGGTTGGATGATGCTAGGCTGAGTCGAGGGGTGCTGCTACTGATGTTACTGATCCTTCATACACCCCCGATCAGCCTAACAGCCAAGGGGGAGTGCCTATTGCAAAGGGCTCCAGGAAGAAGAGAATGGCTCACCCTCATGGCAAAAAAGGGTAAGAGGCCTTGGTTTACTGTGATTACATCTTCTGCCAAAGCTACCACTCCTGCCACAACCACCACTTCTGCCACAACCACCACCACTACCACACCCACCACCACTACCACATCTCCAACCACCATCAACACAACCATTACTACCACCACTATCATTCCACCCATCACCATTACCACATCCACATCCACTCCACCACATCCCGCTCACATTCCACCTCCTATATACATCACATCTACCACCACTACCACCACCCACCAAGCTGGTCCCTTCACCCAATCCACATTCTCACTAGGACCTACTTTACCCATGGTTGGGTTGGAGGAGCAGTTTGCTAACTTGAACAGGATTGTGCTAAGACTGATTACCACCGACGAACTAAGAGCTACTCAGCTAAATCAGATGATGGAGGTTAATGCGGCTCAGGCAAAGCAGATAGTTCAACTGAGTGAGAAGGGCGCTCAGTATGAGAGAGCATTAGGCCGATCCCACCACACGCTTAAAAGTCAAAATGAGCTGGTGTTGGCGTCGGTGAAGAGGACAGAGGAGCTTGAGAAGAAAAACAAGAAGATACTGCTAAAGCTCAAGGGATCAAAGAATGAGCCATTAAAGATTAAGGATGGTGATGATGATGATGGTGATGATGATGATGATGATGATGATGATAAGGATGAAGATGACTTTGAGGAAGATATTGAGGAAGGAGGACCAAGCCAAAAAGATAAAGAGGATGATGATGATCAGGAAGCATACTAAATGAAACCATGATCAAGGAGCCTCGCCCTCAGCTCCTCCAGCTGAAGAACCAAAATATCAAGACAAAAATGAAGCTCAACAGACAGACGAGTATGATGTTGAACCCCTTCAGCAAGTCAAGACTCAGCTAACCATGATTTTTGACATGCAAGGGATAGTCAGGAGATCTTTGAGCTACACTACGGAAAAGGGAGATATTATACATGATCTTATAGATGAACAACTCGCTGAAATATTCAGGCTGAATCCTGACAAGCTGGTCAAAGACGCTCCAAAAGTTGATGTGGCGAGTGACGATGAGTTGAACGATATAAATGAAATAAAGATAGAAGATGTCACTATTGAGCATTATCCATGGTACACTGATCCGGAAGGACATGTTATCCCCAACTTGGGTGAAACGTTTGACAGTGGTACATTTGAGAAGTTGGATGAAGTAGAGAAAGAAAAAGAAAAAGAAGAAAGCACAGCCCAAGCTTCGGACGCTAATGTCGACTTGAAGAAAGCTGAATGGGCAGCTTGTTTTGTAGAGATGAAAGCCCAACACGCGCCTCTAAAGAAGAATGCCTACACAAAGCTCTATAAAGTCAAAAGACATCAGAAAGTGTCAGGCAAGATTATCGTGTGGGCGTATTTTGAAGATTTAGATATTTATGATGTGAAAAGGGAGAAAGGAATCGAGTACTTCAGATATCCTCATGATCTGAAGACTCTTCCTGGTTTTGAGCTCAACTGTCTGGCATGTTTAGATCTTCTCTATGCAAATCCGAGGAAGATGTCAGGATGGTTCGAAGCTGCATTAAAGAAGGAATACCATACCAGGTGGGTAAACTTCAAACCTCAACAACTGAAGAGGTACATTCATAAGTCTAATGTGGACGCCATATCTGGAAGACCTAAAGTGATGCTGAAGTGGAGTCCCCCACGCACGATGTCAAAGATTCCCTTACGGGAAATGCCTCAGGACTTCACTCCACACTTCAAATGGTGGTATTACAATTGGCAAACGGGCGAAGCGGTCATAGTTCTAAACAAAGATGGAAAGATAGATACTATTTGGGTATTCGACCCAATGTGGCTTACAAACTTGTCAGCTGAAGATGTCTACACATTATACAAGTGGCCACTATTCTATGACACACAGGATATTATACAAGCTCTCCAGTTTCAATATTTCATAAGACTCTACTTTGCATTTGAAATACATACATGAGTTACAAAAGAGGAGAAGTACAAGAAATTCGAAGAACATGTGAAGAGTGTTAGACAATAGAGTAAACTAGGACCAAGGGGGAGTTTGTAGATACATGTTGTTCCTAGTTTATGAGCTTTAATGTAAAAGTCTTTCATGTCTTACACATATGTAATGAATTGATTCAATGAGATATAATATGTGGTTGATGTTTATTGATGTTTATTTATTTCATATTATTATTGTGTCGAGTATAATTCATATGTATGAACTTATAGGTTTGAAGTTATTGTATATAGTTCTTAGTCAATAATGATTGAGAAATGTGTTTAACCTAGTTGGATGAGTATTCATGTTAATGGACCATACTTATGGACCATATGCATGAATACATCATGCTTATGGACTAGTCGCACGACTGAACCAGGAGACTGGATCAGTCGTATGATTGAGACATAAGATTAACTCAGTCGCACGACTAAACCTTTAGTTGTGCGTATGACTCAGTCACATGATTCAGTCGCACGACTGAACCATGCTAATGGTTTAGTTATACGAATGAAAACTACAAACCTATAAATACCACTTAATTCGTGGAAAAACAGAACAATTAAGAACCCCAGAGAGAGTTTACGAATATTCATAAACCCTAGCCGTCCAGATCGTCCAAGTTAGCCAATCCAATTTCAAAGTTCGTTCTTGATCGATTTCTATTCATTCTTAACGTTTAGTTCATTCTTATATCGACCGGGTTAACGTTCTCACTGATTGGATCACCAATCAAATAGGATTCCTCACTATTTGATCTGGTTTCACGCATTATCAGTTAGTATTCCGTACGTACATGGTCCTGTCAGACTATGTCCATATTTTCCATATCATCTGGGCAGAAGCACTCTTGATCATTAAAGCAAAACTCATGATCACCAGAGTGCCCATTTCATGAGATAAAGGCATAGCTGCCCTGGAAAGAACCTTGCTAAGCTTGTTGAGACCTTGGAGTATCATGAAATATGATGTAGGTTCATGTTGAACAGGATGGCTGCTAAGAATAAGTCGGGTACTGCTGAGGTTGGTTGGGCCTTGAGCCTTCAACAACCATTAAAGCATTGGTAACAAAAAGACTTGAGGGTTTGCTTTTCGGATGGACCCTCTTGTTTTCCATCTCTACATGGTATCCATCGAGAATGCCGTATAGTTCAGTCATGGTGAGTAAGTTCAGATTCTCTGTCCTTTTGATGGAGACACAGTAGAACGTCCACTTATCTGGGAGTGCACTCATGAACATCCTAGAGAGGTCTGTCAAGTCAATGGTAACTCCCACAGACTGAAGAGAAGCAATAAGATCCATGTATCTGAAGTATTGCTGACTGAGGGTCTCTCCAGAAATGTAGGTAAAGTTCTCAAACTATTTCTTGAGTGAATCTTTCTTGGAATTGTTGAAGTTAGAGTACATCTGTGATAGTGCATCAAACAAATCTTTAGCTGACTTGCAATGCTCAAACCCTACCATGTTGGAGTTGGGTATAGCAGTTATAAGAGCCGTCATAGCATTGCTATCTATGTCCATCTTCTTCCGGTCTTCATCAGAGTAGTCTTCAATAGTCTTCTCGATCATGGTACCGTTTCCTCCAGGTGCAACAACCTTAGGCTTGTAAGGACCATTGACAATAGACAACCATATTTTACCATCAAGGTATCTGATGAAACCTTCTATGCGTCTACTCCATTGTCTAAAGTTTTCAGGGGGTGATGATATGTGCTTTAGTCATCGTCCCCATCTCAACTTTAGATTTCTGAATAAGGGACATTTTAGAGTGTTATGAAGGAAGGAGTGAAAACAAGTTGATTTTGATGGTAAGATCACACAATCCAGAGCCTAAAAAGCTCTGATACCATTTTTAGGATCGTTATATGTCGCTAAAGACTTGGTTTTCTCACAAACTCACTTGTACTCACACGGTTATTATGAAGCAGAATCTCTCAAAGAGTTGATTATAATATACTAAGTAACTTAAGAACACAAAGAAATAATTTTCAAGGTACTTGTATTTATTACTTCTCAACTCAAAGTTTACAAGACTCTTACAAGCATAATACAAGAGTTACAATGAGAAACTATATATACTATCACCTACAGCCGGTTATACTTTAATACCAGTTGGAATCCTATAACTAAAGTAGATACTACAAAGATATAGTTAAGGTAACTTAGATAATGTCTTATCTAAGATATGGTAGTCATGACATGTACATGACTTACCTTTTGTCACTAACTAAAGTTAGCAACTCTACTAACAAACGAAGGTGAATAGTGGAAAAAAGTATGGTCAAATACATGGCCTTTTGGGAAAACGCCATGCAATATCAAAGGTCTGCAGTAGAGTGTCAGAGAACCATACTTATGTCCACCGGTCCATAGCAGCATCTTCCGAAGGTTAATTGGCTTCGAAAGAACAAGTTCTTCCAAAGCCTTTTATACTTCGAAAGAGGCTGCTTCTTCCATGGCTTGAGGACTTCATCTTCGGAAGTCATTGTCTTTGAATTCTTCTAAGTCTTGAACTTAGAAAGAGAAGACTTTGTATTCGGATGTTGGAGCTTTTCCTTTGGAAGATGATCTTGCACTTTGTCTTCGAAAGAACTCCATTTCCTTTGGAAGTCCATACTTAGCTTCAGAAGTGTTTGGTTTTGGTTGAACCAGCCTTTCAAGATGCAACAAAATCCTTGTTCAGACATATAGTCCTTCATTTCCCTGTCACTCATATTGTAGGGATCAGGATACAGTTATTGAGGAGTTGCAATCTGCTTGGTCTTTGAAGATAATTTAAACACTAGAGTTTTGGGTGGAAGAGTCTTTTCATACTCAGTCTCATGTTTAGGGTCCAACAATTTGTTTAGCTTTTCTTCTTCTGCTATCATTCCCTCATAGGTCATCCTAAATACCTCATCATGATCATAACCATGATTAATAAAAAAACATGGCCTTCACCATCAGATCATCTGATTTGGCTTTCTCCACTTTCTCACCCACTGATGACTCCACCTTCACAGGGATTTCCCTAGCTATTGGATCATCAACCATATATTCACCCTCTTTCTCCCCTTCTTCAGGGTTAATAAATTCAGCTCTTTGTTTCAGCTGAGCCTCAACTTGTTCATGTTCATCTAAAAATTCAGCTATAGCTGCAAGACTGCAGGGATCATTTTTGTGCTTTTTCTTCACAGGCTCTTCTTCTTCAACAGGCCTTTTTCCCTTGGCTTTTTCAAATATTTCCTCTTTCGGGTATAGGTTTGTATGCTTGAACCAGAGGAAGTTTCTGCCATTTCAGCTTCTTCAGGCACTTTGTTGATAGACTTATGTACCTAGATCCTGATCTCAATGTAATAAGTTTTGAATGTCTTGCACTTATGTAATATTGGGTACTTAATGAAATGACAATGTTTGGTTGTGACTTATAATGTTTAATATTTCATTAATGAGTTGGCTAACGCATATTGACTAGATTATATAGGTTTGTATTTATTTGAATTGATATATATAATGTTATAATAATGAATACATTCAAACTTTGGTTAAGTGAAGTTCACATGCGTCCGACTTGACCATGCGCCCAAACAGTGGTCATGCGTCCGAATGGCCATGCGACTGAGTGTCCATGCACCTAAATAGTCCATATGCCTGAACATTTTCATGCGACTGACTCAGTCACACGACTGAACACTCAGTCGTGCGAATGGATCAACCGCATGGCTCAATCACGCGAAGGAATCATGCTCATGGTTCAGTCGCCCGAATGAGCAACCCTAACCTATAAATACCACCTAATTCGTGGAAAAACGTAAGCATTCGACCCACTTCGACTCCAGACGTACCCTAGCCATCCAGAAGCCTCAAAGTTCGTACTCCAAGTTCATAGAATGCTATAGATCGATTCCTAATCGATTCTTGACGTTAGATTCAATTCATTATTGTATCTACGTGCGTTCTCACTGATTGGATCACCAATCAAATAGGATTCTGCATTATTTGGTTTGGTTTAACATGTTAATCAATTGGTGTTTTGTTCAAATACCAGATCCTAACAAGTGGTATCAGAGCTTTGGCTCTTGTTACGTGTTGATTCAATAGTTTTGATACAAAAGTTGTGTTTCTTCATCAACAACGCAATCTTTTTGTGTCTAACGGAGTCTTAGACGTTTCCTGACCTAAAAGTTTAGTTTTTCCGGCATACGACGATTAGGGTTTGGTAAAATTCGACTTTTTACGGCCAAAACACGTTTAACCTACGAATTATCAAACTTCAGCAAGTTCAGTAGCACGATTGGCTCAATCGCACGACTGAGTTCATTTGCTTTCTCCAACCGCACGATTGGACCCATTCGTACGCTCATTCGTATGATTGAGATTCTCATTCAGACTGTTCAACCGCATTAGTTCATTCGACCGACTGACTCATCCGCATTTGTTCAGTCGCACGATTGAACCATCCGTATTTGTTGAATCGCTCGAATAAGCCCAATCGCATACCTTCATTCGCATACATCAGCAGTTTGTTAAATAGTAAAGTTAAGTGAAATGGAGGACCAGTTTTTCAGCATACACAACAAGTAGAGATACTCGTATCCAGAATCTACTGTTGTTGGAGAACGAAGTGGGAATTCACAATAAACCCCCGAAGCTTATAACCTTAGACGACTACCCGCAATGGAAGAAACATTTTGAAATCTACTTAAATGGACTAGATACAAATATGTGGGAGGCAATAGAGTCGGGGTACAGATGGAGTTAAACTTACTCTAAGTGGAATGTCGGATGCTCAGAAGGTAAAACACAACACTGAGAAGAAAGTATACGCTTTGCTCACTCAGTCTATTCCAATGGATATCTTCCATCATTATTCGGAGTATACTCAAGCAAAGAAACTATGGGATGCCTTGGAGAAGAGGTATGATGGAAATTCCTCACTCAAGGCCATTAAGGACAAAGCTTTGAAGAAGGAGTTTGAAAACTTCTCTTCAATGGGAAAGGAAGGTCTGGATGATGTGATCGACAGATTCTACCAATTGATGAGTGAGATTCACACTCATGGAGTAACTACGTTGATGGAGGATAAGGAATCCAACTTTGCAGATGGTCTACCAGAGAAATGGGCTTCCTTCGTATCAATTCATTCTTAAATTGAGGGAAGAGGAGCTTAGGATGAAGTACAGAGCCCAAAAGGCCAACTACGATCAGAATCCTGCACTCTACAATGCAACCCCTCCGGTCAAGAATTCTGGAGCACCACTGCAAACTGCCTTCGTCTCAAGTGCAGCAATTCCAGCACAACCTTCAACGTCAGGGTTCGAAAAGTTAGGGTCGTCTAGCACCCAGTATATGATACCTGAAGCTAATGCAGCAAAAATGAAAACCGACAACTTTGGGAATGTGACTGTGGAGGTGGCCAAAGAACACATGGACCTCTTAGCTGCTATAGTCCACTCCTATGATGGACTAGTTGTTGTAAAGATACGAAATTGTCACCTGGCAGATGAAGATTATGAACAGGTGGACGAGATGGAGTTGGAACGTATGGACATAATGTGGGCTTTGGCAAGTGTTGTCCGACGAGCTAAAAAGTTTGTCAAAAAGACCGGACAGAACTTGGTTGCCACCAAAGACACAACCTTTGGCTTCAACAAGTCAAAGGTTACTTGTTTCAACTGTGGTGAGAAGGGACACTTCAAGAGGGAGTGTGTAAAGCCAA
>BJCM01097849.1:0-10936 GCA_018326385.1 Flaveria bidentis
GATATTCCTGGCATTTGTTGTATCCAAGAACTTCAAGGTCTATCAACTTGATGTAAAGTGTGCTTTTCTATATGGAGTGATTGATAAAGAGGTGTATGTCAAACAACCACCTAGTTTTGTAGATCCTGGTCATCCAGATTATGTTTTGCAAGCTTGAGAAAAGCTCTTTATGGGCTGTACCAGGCACCTAGGAAGTAGTATGAGACTCTATCTCAGTATCTCTGCAAACATGGATATAGGAGGGGTACTATAGATGGAACTCTCTTCATCAAAGGACTGGGAAATGAATTGATGCTAGTTCAAGTATATGTAGATGACATCATTTTTGGTTCAAGTAATCCATAGCTCTGCAAAGACTTTGAGAAGCTGATGAAGGACAGATTTGAAATGAGTTCCATGGGGGAACTCAATTTCTTTCTGGGAATTCAAGTGAAGCAAGTTAAAGATGGCATCTTCATTAGTCAGTTATAGTATATTCAAGACATACTTAAGAGGTTCAACATGACTGATTGTAAGATTGCTAAAACACCCATAGCTAGAAACCACTCCCTTGGACCTGATCTTAAGGGGGAGTGTGTAGATGGACATCTTTACAGGGCTATGATTGGGTCTCTTATGTATCTTACAGCTAGCAGGCCTGATATAATGTTTGCCACTTGCATCTGTGCAAGATATCAAGCCAACCCTAAGATGTCTCACTTTATCACTGTCAAAAGGATTCTAAGATACCTCAAAGGTTCTTCAACACTTGGTCTATGGTATCCTAAGAATTTTGACTTCAATATGTATGCATATACAGATAGTGATTATGGTGGTTGCAACATGACTGCAAAGTCCACATCTGGGGGATGTCAGTTTCTTGGTGGAAGGGTTGTCTCATGGCAATGCAAGAAACAATCCTGTGTCTCTGCATCAACTACTGAAGCTGAATACATTGCTGCTGCAAGCTGCTGTACTGAAGTGCTTTGGATCATAATCAGATGCTGGACTATGGGTTAAACTTCAAGGAGACTCGTATTCACATAAACAACAACAGTGCTATTTCTATCATAGAGAATCCTGTGCAGCATTCAAGGACTAAACACATCAACATCAGGTATCATTTAATAAGAGATAATTATGAAAAGTGAGTAATCAAACTAGTCAAAGTTCACACAAATGAACAATATCTTGATTAGTTTACAAAAGATTTTGATGAACAAAGATTTAAATATCTAATATCAGCTATTGGGATGATAAACTTTGAGTAGTTTTTTCTTAAAACTAATTCTTATTATTTCTTAAAATCTATGTGTCCTAAGTTGTTTAGTTCATCACTTTCATAAGCTCTTGTTTTCTTTGGATGAAAATCCTTTTGAAGACTTTCCTTAGATTTTTGAAAATTTTTTATCATTCGGAAGAAAACTACTTTTTGAGCAAAAGTAAACTACTTTTTCAGAGGTGGGACCAATATCCAGATTTCAAAGTTTATCCTCTTTCATTAAACTTTATCTGAAATCCTTTTCACATATAAACCCAATGGTTTCCCCCCTTTTTCTATCATCTCCTCCTTCCTCCTGACCTAAAACCCCAAATTTCTTTCTTCTTTCTTTCTTCATTCTTAAGCTATCTCAAAATGGCCAACCCACATCACAGAAATGATCCGAACTTTACCATGAAGTTACACAGACAACATAATCAGGTTGCTCTGTTAAGCTCTAAGAAAGATCCACATTTCTCAGAGGTTTGCCGGTTCTTAGCTCTATCAAACTATTTCACCTCCCTAACCGTTGATTCTCCTTTTTATGAGGATCAAATACTATAATTCTAGAAGACCTGCCAAGAGGTCGTAATGGATGGGGAGAAGGCACTGTCTGCCATAGTGCAGGGGAGAACAATCTTCATCACTCTGGCCATCATCAACATGCATCTTCAGCTGGATGATGAAGAAGGTGAGGTGTTCTTTCCCAAGGAAGTTGTTAATCAGTCCTTCCTGCACATGGGCTATGAGGGAGACTATTCTGTCAAGACATTCAGGAAAGGGAAGGTCTCATCCCAATGAAAATTCTTGCCCATGTGGTCATCCACAGCTTATCAAACAAGCATGGTGGATGGGACCAGATTCCTGAAGATCTCTCCTTCATTGTCCATGGGATGGTTCAGGGAGTCAAGTTCAAGTATTCTCAGTTTGTTTATACTAATTTGCTTGTAAACTTGGACTCCTTAGAGTATTACATGTTCCCTAGACATGTTTAATACATTCTTAACTATGTACTGAGCTCACAATTAAGGGGAACATGTAATATTTTTAAATTGGGACAGATGAAGCCCGACATCTTTAAAATATTGAGAAAGCCCACTATTGGCTTCTCTGGGGTAGAAACAGCCCTGGTCCCAAAAATGTTAGAGCTCATTGCTCAAGAGGACAACCTAGCAGCACCAACTAGTGTTGAACCCACACCTTCTACTTCCCTACCACCTCAACAGCCACAAAACACCCTCACCTACCAAAGAAAACACAAACGAACCCCTACTCAGACTATTCAGTCTGTGGAGGATCCCATATACTTCCCTACATAGGAAGAAGTGGATACTGGAGCGCCCACTTCTCCTGAGGAGCAAACCACTCCCATTCCTTCTATGATCAGTGCTAAGGTTCCTCATGCTTAGCCTGATGAACTCATAAGGCCAAACTGCCTTAAGCCATCACTTTGAGTCTCAACACTCAGGTGATCAACCTTCACGGGACAGTTATCACCCCCAGCCTTTAGATCTTAACCAACCAATCCCCAACCTTGACTTCTATACTGATGAAGATCTAGGTTTCTGTGAGTCTCATGATTCTCTCTTCTTTTCCCCTACTCAAAAAGAGATGAATGCTCCTGAGTCTCCTATTTCTACTCCATATTAGTCACCTACTACTAAGGTGGACACTTCTGAACCTGTTCAGGATGTCCAAATCGAAGAGGCTCTCATTTTTTAAAGAGATTACATCATTAAGACCTCAACCATGGCAAGTCAGCCCACTGACTTCTCAACTGAGGCTGTCAGCGAGCAGAGGAAAACCAACAGCCAAGAATCTAAAGTTGGTGATGAGAGAGAGGACTATGCTCTAATCATCTCATCCCCTAATGATTCTACTGATGAAGATGAGGGGAATCTAAGACTAAAGGTGCAACAACTGTCTAAAACATGCACTTATTTAGTCTCCAAGGTTAGTCACCTTGAATCTCAAGTGACTACCTTGCAAAGCAGGGTCAATGATCAACAACTTGAGATTTCATATCTTAAGGACAAACTAGCTGGGAGACCTTTAAGAGGAGCTCAACCAGGAACACAAGAACCTGTGAATGTAATTGACCTAACTTCTAGCTCACCTATGCAAGTGGGTGATGTTACCAACAAAGGGGAGAAAGTCATCACTATCATAGATGTTGGGAGTTCTTCAGAGAGTATGAATTGAGGACTCACCATCCTCACTTGTAATTGTGCCTACTTAGTAACTTCCTCAAGTTCGTATTGATATGGACTCTATAGACTCCTTAATACAGAGTCTGTTTGAGGAAGGGATACCAAGGGCTATGTCATCTCTACCATCTTCAAATCATATCATTGGGTGGAGGTATGACAGCAACAGAAAAGCTCTCATCATTCTTAGAGTTCAAGGGTAACAAAAGATCTTCAACTTTCACACCTTGAACTTCTATGAAAGTTTGGATCTAGTCATAATGCCATTTGTCAATCCAAACCAATCAAGACAAGCTGACAGAATGGCTTAAAGAATCCAAGACAAGATCATTGCAGAGTTCAGCTTCAGAAGAATACTAAGGCAATCAGGCTATGCAATCGGTCAACTAGATGTTAAGGCAGACCCTAGGATTAGTTTCATAGGGGAAACCTTGACTGAAGGCCCAGTGGTAGAACCTGAAAGCTCTGTCCCATCAACGTCAACTGTTGCAGTGATCCATACCCTTTTTTAGACACCTGCTAGTGAAGGTGCTTCTCAACCTCTCTCTTGCCAGAGCTCAGAAGCTACATTATGCAATGAAGGCCAAAGCTCTCTCCACCCTGAGTCACAAAGGTCTGTGAGTGACAAAGGGAAAAGAAAGATAACATCTGAGGAGATTGAGGAGGAGAGAGGGAGAGAGGAAAAGGAAGCTGAGGGGAGAAAGTTCCTCTTCTGGGTCTGCAAGACTCATGGAGACTACAATCAGGGCTGGCCCCAGACCAAACACTCAGGATGATGAGTTGAGGGCAGTCAGGATAAACTACTTGCAGACCAGGAACTATGACATTGACAATGTCATTTCTCTCCCCTTGGATGAACTGAATAATCTGGTTGACATGGAAAAGTCAAAGTAGAAGAAAGAGGTAGAAGATGAAGAGTTACTGGTTCAAATGAAAGAAGACGGAAGAAAGAAAAGACTATATAAGCATGTGCCTACTCTCTCCCTAGTTCAAGAAAGTCCTGCACATGAGGATATGGTTCAACAAGAACCTCAGGTAGATAAAGAAGAAGACAAGATCAAAATGATCAACTACCTGAGTGCCACAGGCCTCTATCAGGCAGAACCACTTCTTCCTTTATCCAATGACTAAGTTGAGTTTGAGTATCTCAAACAACTTGAACTTGAGATAGTCAAGGAAAGAAAGATAACTAAAAGAAAGCTAAAGGAAGAAGCTGCTAAATCAAGAGCCATAATCCAAAAGAACATGAAGTAGTCTGCAGACAGGCAGAGGATGATAAGCTTCTTGAAACTATATGGAGTCTCCAAAAGGATACTTGGCCCCATGTCTCTATCCACTATGGCTGAGCATATCAGGGTGATCAAGAAGAAAATAAAGAGTGGAGAGCTGATTGACTTACACTCCCCTCCAAGTCAAGCTCCACCTGAAGTGGAGGTTAAGGTTGATCAACCAGAGACAACATAACCCGGACCTCCTGCTGAATCTCATCAAGCTTCATCTTCTGATCCATAGCAGGGTCAACCTCCTTCTTCTTCTGAACCTGTGAGAGAGGATGTCCCAATTAAGAAAGACAATGAATAATAATCTGGTGTTGCAGGCCAGTCTTCTCAGTTAAAAGGAACAAAGAGAAAGAAAAGGATTGCTTCAAAGCCAAAGTCAAAGAAGAAGAAGGTTGCATCCTTTTCTTAACCTCAGGATGAATCAGAACATCCTAAGGATGTGCAGCCAAAGGATGCTACATCAACTCCCATTCAAATAGCTCCTCTAGCATCAGGAAGACCCATCTTGTCCTGGACATACACCACAAATCCGGAAAGATGGCATGTCATCAGAGATCAAGGCATTGAAGACATCTACACTTGGCAAGACATGTTTCAGTTGTATCTGCATGATCTCTTTGATATGAGAAGACACTTTGACAGTTTGAGGGATCCTAATCAACTCATGAAGAAAGGAATGGTCATTATTCTGATGAGGATTGTTGATATCTGAAGTCTACTAGTGTTTTGGTAGCATCAGCCTAAGGGGAGTTTGTAGAGATTATATAAAGAGGCTGATGCAACCTAAATATCCAAAGTCTCTCCTGCATGCTTGCACAAGTACACTAAAGAAGAATGCTTCAGAAGTTTCACACATGCAACAGAAATATTCTATGTGTGAAATCTTCCGAAGCCAAGACCAATATCTTCGAAAGCCAAAGATGAAGTCTTCTGAAGCTTCAGAGACAAAGTCTTTCAAAGCTCAACACTTGAAGATAGATTTCTTCTGAAGACTTTTAATACATGCTTTAATAAATGTACTTTTCTATAAAGTTGGACCCCTTTCCACTGCAACTCTGTAAAGTCACCAACTTGCATGAGTTGGTGAAAAGGTTCATGCTTTTGGTAACTGTACATTGAGGTCTTGAGTCTGTAACTTTCTACTTTATGTACTTTATCCTTTTTGTAATAGATAATAATATGAGCTATGGCGTGTCATAGTCACTAGTCAAAAGGCAATCTACCTTTTGACTCTACAATTGATTTGTTTTGTGTCTAGTCAATTGTATCCAGCTGGCATTCAAAGTATGGCCGGCTGTAGGATGTAGTATAAGTATCTCAGGTTCTTGTAACTTTCTTTTATGCTTTATAACACTTGTAATAGAACTTGAGAAAACAATATATTGCAATCTTGAAAACCATATACTTGTATATCTTGTTCTCTTGTTCTGTCTCTTACTTACTTGTGTTCTTAGTATCATCTATAGTGGTTAATCCAGTTTACTGTTTGATTAAGTTTATTTTGTTCTCCTCTTTATGTTGTTGTGTTATAAGTGACGACCCTTCACCGGTTCTGCACGGATGAAAAGTGAAAATGAATTGATTTTAATTTTTTTAATGGAAGAAAGTTCAAAGAAACTAAAACTGTTTGTGTTCTTGAGTTTTTTAAATGATAGAAATAGAAAGAAAAAAAGAATTTTTTTTAATAATCTTTCAACCTAAATTTCCTTCTAAAATGAAAGAAAATAAAAAAGAAAGAAATATAACACATAATATTTACATTTCTTTTTTTCAAACTTTGAACCATTAAATTATAATATGTCTTTATTTTGTTCTCTCTTTTTTTCTCTTCTCAATTTTCTTTCTTTTTATTTTTTTCTCTTGTAATTTTTTTTTCACTTTTTTTCTTTTTTTATTTGTTTATTAAACTTTAAAACATTAACTTAATTTTTTATAATCAATTCAAATGTTAATAAATTACTGAAACCTTATTGGATCACAATAAAATATGAGTTTGTAAAATTCAGACCTAAAAGCTCAGAAAATCAAAAACTTTATTCATACGAAACTTCAAGCCACATATCTTAGAACATCAAGCCGTGCGAGAACTTTAGGAAGCAAGAACATAGGGTTGGGGCGAAAACCTTGGTTGTAGTATAAATAGTTGTAGCTTTGTATTTTGCAATCACTTGTCAATTCTTGAATTTTACAGAGTTGCAAAGAGTATATCAAGTCATGCGAGAACTTCCAGAAGCAAGAACATGGGGATTGGGGTGAAAACTTTAGTTGTAGTATAAATAGTGGCGTGGATTTGTATTTTGCAATCATTTTTCAGATTTTGAACTGTCTAAAGATTGTAAGTAATTGTGTTTAACGAGAGAAAAAACATATATTTACACTATTAAGAGTTCATTTTAACATGTGTATGCATGTTTACCATTACAAACATCATTCATTTCACATTTGATTGATTGGTATCGCTCATATTGTGTTTTTTTCCTGAATTTTATGGAGTTGCACAGAGGACGCAACTGGTGGTTTGGGTAGTGTGGTGATCGATTTCATACTGATGGGGTCAATAAGGGATAACTATTGTTCTTTGAAACTAGTGTGTGGATTGAAGAATCACAATGAATAAAAAAAATTAGAAGTGAATGGAAGGAAATTTTAAAAAAATAAAAAATAATAATTCATTTGAAACTTGATATCGAGAATCATCGTTTGATCTCATCCATTTGAAAATGATAAAACCATGGAAGAAAATACAACAAAAAAGGACATAAACTTAAATAAGAAATTACAGATTTTAGACTATCCATTATGATGATCTTTATTGTGATCTTTATTGTAAGTGGGTTGGCATATGAAATTAATAAAAAAAGATTAAAAAAAATCAAAGAACGTCACAACCTAATTTAAAATGGTTGGTGAAATTTGTTTTAATTATTCTTGTGATATGTCATGTTTTCATTGTTTATTTATTTAACATTTTTTCCCTTTTCCCTTTTGAACTATTAGTTTCCCTATTTATTCAAATAAATTATTATTTCATTTAATAAGAAAAACTAGATACATAGTCTTTTCATTTATTTTTGTGAATATTCAGATCTATATTATATGCATATATTAATGAATGTAGAAAGGAACAATAATAATAATGATATTGTATTGTATTCATATTAATAATAATTTACCTACTTTAATAAAGGGTAACTAAGAATACATGTGTCAAAATCGTACTAGAAGTATAACAAAGAAGACATAAACAAAGGGAAACACACGGGTAAATTGAAAAACACAAGAACATCAAAGTTTGGTTTGAGTGTGTTTATGAAGATGGATGATGGAGTGAGCAATGCTGCTGGGAACATCAAAGGAAAGAATGCCTAGGATTGCGACAAAATTTGGCTCAAGATGAAGCTTAATTACCAAGTTAGTTAAGTTGTTCGTTCAAGATTATTTAGGAATTCTAAGTTAGGAGGAACAGGTGCCTCCTCATGTGTGGCTATGGATGATAAAATAAACTTCTTAAATTTGCATACGATAGTGGATGAAATGTTAGGTTTTAATCAGATCACTAAGAATATAAATATGAAATTATGGCAATTAAACTTAAGCATGACTACAAGGATAAAATAACACTCAAACTAACTTGTATCAAATATATTGACTCATTTGAATAGTAGTTTTACATGATCAAGGTTTAGGTCAAATTGAATGAGAAAGAGGAACTACAACTCAATTCTTTTGAAGATAATGCTATGATGGAAAGGATTGCCAAAGGAAAATCAATTTGGGTTAAAAGGAGTGTAAGTGCAAAGCGAAGTTCACCAAGAGCTTATGGACATATAAGCACAAGAAACACATTAGTCGTATAACAAGAAAGACCTGGAGGAAGAGCTAGTGTATAACGTGGATGGCAAGCAATAAGATGGAAGATTAAAGGCTGGTTGTGTTGATAAAGGGAGTGAATGTTACAGAATTAATCAACAAGACCCATTAGTAGGATAGATTTAGTTTATGTTTATTGGTTAATTAGTTTGGTTGTCAAAACTTATCATGTATGTTTGTTATGTTTGGTCAGAGGCTACTAGTATAAAAGTGTTGAATGTTAATTACCGATTGGATCGAGTGTCCTGAGTGAGGGTCAGCCCATGAAGATTAAACAAGTTGGTTTAATTTAAGAATAAATAAGTTGGTTTTATCTAGAGATAAGGATAATTCAAATTAGTTGATTAGATAAGATTAATTTGAATAAAGATAAGATCCATTGTTAGAGATAGGATCATATGTGCCTATAAATACCATAACCAAGATTAAGGTTGAGTATGGGAGTTATTATATTATGGTTTTGAGTTAAGTTTTCATAATATAATAAAAGTGAGTTCTCCTAAATTGTGTTTTACTTTGATTGATCCTTCTATATAGAACTTGAATTAGTATCAGAGCCATGTTCAAGATCTAATATCAATCAAAGTAATCGTTGCAGTCCTTCAACCAACCTTACCCCTCACATACAGCCGAAGAAAGAAGACAATGGTAGGAGACGTACCAGCAGCACAAAAAAGCAAATAAGTAAGCACAACCTCTGTACAATGCCCGATGTTGACCCCTACTAACTACACAATATAGGGGATACGAATGAAGGTAGTCTTGAAAATTTATAAGGTCTAGGATGTGATTGATCCAGGATCAACAATGCAGGAAAGAATGATTTAGCAATGGGGTTGTTGTTCCAGTCGATACCAGAGCATTTAATCAGGCAGATCGGTAATTAGGATACAACCAAGAAACTATGGAATGCGATCAAGACATGTAATGTAGGTGCGGACCGGGTGAAGGAAGCACGCTTGCAAACCTTCATGTCGGAGTTTGATTGACTCAAGATTAGCGATGATGAGACCATAAATGACTATGTCGGAAAGCTATGCGGAATAGCTTCAAATTCAGCTGCCTTAGGAGAAGTAATGCAGGATTAAAAACTCGTAAAGAAGTTTCTCAAAACTCTCCCAAGGACTAAATACATCTAGATTGTAGCCTCCCTAGAACACGTGTTGAACCTCAACACCACGAGTTTTGAAGATGTCATAGGCAATTTAAAAGCATATGAAGAACGAATTGGCGATGAAGAAGTTCAAAACGGCAGCCAATCACTCATGTTCACAAAAACTGAGTCGTCAAACACCCAAAGAGGCACAGATAGATCACGAGGATGAGGCAAAAGCGGTTGGGGAAGGGACCGAGGCCGAGTTAATGACCAATGCCAGACTACCTACGATAATGACCGGAGAAAAGATAAAGAAAAGAAGGACCGCTTGAAGATCATCTGCTACAAATGTGACAAAGCAGGCCACTTTGTGTCAAATTGCCTAGAAAGAATCAAGAAGATGCAGGAAGCACATCTCAATGAAACCGAAGATGTTGATGAAGCGGTATTCGTGCACAAACTCGTATTTCTAAACGAGAGGAGAAACTAACAAAGGAACTCGAAACCAACTCGGTGAAGAGCAACGTTTGGTACCTTGACAACGGGGCAAGCAATCATATGACTGGCACCAAGTCGTACTTCTGCGAACTCAATGAGAAGGTGACTGGGCGGGTGTTATGATAGGAATATACGAGAGGGGTAGAATTGTAATAAGATCATAGTTCGAGGGTTATGTTGAAAGATTTGAAAGTTAGTTGAACTTCTAACTAACATCAGTTAGTTAGTTAACACTCAAGCCTATTAAAGGCAGGAATGATTCATGAATAGATAGACTTGATTTGATCTTTTCTTTCTTCTTTGATTCTTTGATCGTATCAAGTGGTATCAGAGCAGTTCGATCCTTCGAATACTCTGAAATTCAAAATCAATGACAACCACACGTAATCAATCACTAGAACAGAAGGTTCAAGATCACGAAGCTGCCCTGTTACGATTGGAAACAGTAACAGGTCGGAATTTGACAGAATTAGAAGCGATTAAGGCGGCGACAGTGAAGAATTCTTCGGAGATGGAGTTCATGAAGATGCAATTTGTTGAAAATTCGAAACAATTAACTGAAATTCTTAGGAATTTGTAGTCGTTCACCACGAATGATGATAACTCGATAGAGTTCGCGAACGGTAATCGGATCGATAGCAACAATAGAGTCAATTGTGCTCATCACAACAGCTACAACAGGTTGACGAAGATGGAATTTCCAAAGTTCAACGGTGTTAATGTTGAAGGTTGGTTATGCAGAGTG
>BJCM01097886.1:0-10107 GCA_018326385.1 Flaveria bidentis
TATATATATATATACGTATATATACACACGTATATATATACGTATATATATATACACGTATATGTATATATATATATACATATACGTGTATATATATACGTATATATATACGTATATATATATATATATACGTGTGTGTGTATATATATATATATATATATATACGTGTGTGTGTGTGTATATATATATATATATATATGTTTAACCCATGGAAGCTCACCAACTTTTAAAGTTGACCCTTTATTTTTAACATATTTCAGGTTTGATACTTGAGGATCTCTTCGTGCTCATATAGGAGTTGGACTTAGTTTAATTGAAATCTTATGTTGTTGTTTATATCTTATTTGTATTGTAGTTATTTAATTGTCTTGTAATGTTCAATAAAAATGATATTTAATATTATTTCAACTTATTAGTTCCATGTGCTATGAGTAATCGTTTCACATTTGTCCGCCCCGATGATATCGTTGTCAGTCGGAGTGAGATTGATTTGTATTAGAGCCATGGTTATAGGGAATTAAGTTATTAGAAATGAAATGACCTAGACTATAAGTATGTACCCTTACACACGAGTCCTCTCATGTATTTTATATGCTTAGATAGGATTTTATGTGTCTTATGTGTTTATACTTGATTATGTGATTATATGCCTTATGTGCTTATTCTTATACTTTGAATCTTATCAATGCACACACGAACCTTAAATCATATTCTAAGGCATTATGTGCCTAAATTAAATGGTTTTCAAAATGAGTTTTGAATTGTTATTCGTGGTTTTCAAGTCTCGTCAAAGTTTATATCCTATAACTTGAAACAGATTAAGAGATTTTTTTGGCACGTACCTATTCAGGTCTCAAATATCTCTTCCTCTAGCTCATCTAGCTCTCAAGATGATGCTACCAAAATGGAGGAGAGTGTTCAAGGACAAACATATGTGTAAACATAGAGTCGAGCTTTAACTTATCTAACTTCTAGATACACAGCTTCCAAAGCAACAATTTTTCCCGAGCCTCCTCAAATTGTCTTACAAATGGACCCAAGGATGCTCAAAGATCTCAATAGGATCTTCTCCAAGTTTCTGATATGATTTATTTTAGATCAGCCTAGCCCTAATGCAGCTATGATTTACTTTGGAGCTAAAGAACTTGAAAGGATAAATGCACCTTCTACCATTGTGGAAGAATTTGGTCAACCTAATACCCCCATGGAACCTGAGATTATTTTCGAATGGGAAATAGGGACTGATCACCCAACAACTGAAACAATTGGGACAGATAGTGCATTCCCTCAGGCTTCCGAGGCTAAAGTCAAAGCCTTGTAAGAACAACTCAAATCTTCCAAAGCTAAGATGGAAGCTATGGAAGGACTATTCTCCTTATTCGAGGATTTAATCATCACAAATGCTATTCTAGAGCTGGGATCTGAGGTGAATATAGAGGAATTTCTCAACCGACCCCTAGCTCAAACAACACCACTACAACAACTCCAATAACTCCAACTACCATCTCTCAGCCTGAAACTTCCATCCAAGAAGCCCCAAGGTCTAGCACTTCTGAAGATGTCAAAGGAAAGAGGAAGATGACCTAGGAAGAGCTTCAGGAGGAAGCAAGGTTAGAAAAATGTAAGGCCCCGATCCCGGGACGCTCATAGTTCGACAATCATCGCACATAAAACATAAAATATACTTTTACATCTATGAAAACCATCGCAACGGAAAAATTTAAAACCATTTCATATATTAGGACCGCTCTTGCAAAATAATACAACATTTATTAAAAACATCATTTGTTCGCATTACAATGAAAAAACATTACACAAAAGAATGATGTCCAAAATGAGCCAAGTAGTCGCCTTGTGCCATCCTCAGCAAACCATTACCTGCAAACTAGAAAATAATAAAAGTCAGCATTGCTGAGTAAGTTCTAGTTTTATAAAACTGTATATTACCTTTAATTCATTAAACTATGTTCTTTACTATCGCACATGATCACACATCGTACGTACATCAATATAATAATTATTATCTTCATCATCGTTCATCGCATGTTATTCGTTATCATTCATTATCATCATTCATTCCTTTCTTTCGTATCATTCATTCCATACATACATCATTAATCTTTACTTTCATCCGGACCAATGCCATGTGGTTCACCCCAACCGTCATGCATAAAGCGGGTATTGGGCTGAAGTCTATAAATAGACTCCCATACATTATGCTCAGTGGCCTGACCATAGTACCTGGCAAAGTGGCAAGGATCCCATACGTATGGTAAATCACATGGATTAGACCCTAGTGTGCATCCTTCCGGGGTAGCTAACCCACACACAGTTGAGCTAACACCCTTCATTGGGTGTGAACCTCCATACATTGCTTGCAATACTTTTCTTACCTCCGTTCGTTCATTAATGCATGCATTCATCTTTCTTTACGTTCCACTTAACATTATCATTGACCTCCGCTTTACGTTACATACTACTTTTCATTCATTTCATACTCATAACACGTAAATCACGAAATAATACTTAATTGGAACGTAAAATCAACATAACACATTCATACATAACATCCCATGAACATTACATACCCCATCACACATCATCACAAACATCATGCATCATCCACTCACAAACACATACACATGCACAATAAGCATAAGTCATCATAAAACAAAACCGATCATCCGTAGGACAACGAGGGTTTGGGGGTGGCAGCCCCTGACAGCGGGGTCCTATGGGCAGCAGCCCCTAGTGGGGTCCAAGGGGCAACACCCCTGGCTGGGGTCGCTCTGCTAGGTCAGTGTGAAAATTTTATATTTTAACACTTTTATATAGCACCTTTTCTTATTAAAATTTCAATCTTCCCGTTACAACGCTTAAAATCTTGGTCTTTTAAAACGTATATTTAGTACGCTTTTCTAGCCTAAAACTAGTTCAAAACCTTTAAAATAAGTGATCTAGAACTCACCTGTACTCGATGAGTAGCTTCACAATCAAGCTTTCAAAGCAAGGGTTGCACTACTCAGTCTGCAGATAAGTTAACACTCAATGGGGTTAATCTCTGCCTAATTTTGCTGCTAATTTCACTGCATGATTAGCAGTTTCGCTGCTAATTTCGCCAGCAGTTTCGCTACCATCATCGCTGATAGTTTCGCTGGTAGTTTCTTTGGTAGTTTCGCCGGCCCTTTCGCCGGCAGTTTCGCCCAACTTTCGTTGGATAATCATGTATGTGAACCTAAAAGACCCATAGTTTCGCTGGACGAATGCATAATTTTGCTGGATGAACACCCAGTTTCGCAGAACGGGCTGAAAATTACGAACCACCCTATTTTGACCCAAAATTTCAATCTTTTACACCCAAAACCTTAGTTTATCATCCATGAAACTGTATCTAAGCTTTTTACATGTTTTCTCACACAAAAACGTGAGTTTTGGGCGAATCTTTGCCACTTTCAAAAACCCAAGCCCAAGAATCCGAGTTTACATCAAAATAAGAGATTAAAAGATATTTCTTTCCTGGATTCTTGGTGTTTTCTTGTTTTTTGGATGCCCACGAACAATGATCTTCAATACCCTCATCAACCGAGCCTTAAATCTTCACCTCTTCTCCACTTTCTCTCTCTACTCTCTCTCTAGAAATTGGGTGTTGAGTTGAAAATGAGAGCTGCTCAAGCAGATCCATTTATATTTATTGGGTGTTCTCGGGACCTCAAACTCACCAAACACGTAACCCGTGAGGTCTACTTGGTCCATACTCCATTACCCGCTTATTTTCATTAAATAGTCCCAGCTAGATCTCTTTTTATTAATTGG
This sequence comes from Flaveria bidentis, assembly GCA_018326385.1. Lineage (NCBI taxonomy): Eukaryota > Viridiplantae > Streptophyta > Magnoliopsida > Asterales > Asteraceae > Flaveria > Flaveria bidentis. Next base: position 3,814 of record BJCM01097886.1, read on the forward strand.
CTCGTTTCGACTTTATTTCGGGCATTACAAGTCCACCCCTCTTATTTAGGTTTCATCCTTGAAACCAGTTAGTCACTGAATAGTTAAGGGTAATGCTGCCTCATCTCCTCCTCACTATCCCAAGTGGACTCTGATCCCTTCCTATGCTTCCACTGCACACGCACCAAGGGAACCACCTTATCCTTAGCCTTTTCTCTTTGCGACTGATGATCACCACTGGTTGCTCCACATAATTGAGTCGTTTATCTAACTCGATATCTTCCAGTGGTTCAACCATATCCTCCTCGGCTAAGCACTTTCTTAAGTGAGATACATGGAATGTCAGATGAATTCCACTTAACTCACTGGGCAACTCCAACCTATAGGCCACCTCTCCTACTCGAGCAATTATTCAGAAAGGCCCTAGTATCTTGGGCTCAACTTGCCCCGCTTCCTAAACCGAATGATGCCCTTCCAAGGTGAGACCTTTAACATAACCCTGTCACCCACCTAGAACTCAATCAGTCTACGTCGTTTATCGGCGTACGACTTTTGCCTATCTTTAGTTGTCTTCATAAAGGTTTTGATCCTTTCCAACTTCTCAGTCGTAGCCTCAACCACCTCGACGCTTCCTAACTCTTTATGGCCAATATCACCCCAACAAGCGGGTGTTCTATATCTCCTACCTTATAGCATCTTATAAGGGGGCATGCCAATGTTGGCATGATAGCTATTGTTGTCTGAGAACTCGGCTAACGGTAAGTGATAATCCTAACTTCCTCCAAAACCAATAACGTATGCCTAAAGCATATCTTCCAGCGTCTGAATGGTCCTTTCTAACTGACCATCTGTCTGGGGATGATAAGTCGTGCTTATATGTAACATCATCCCCATAGCATTATGAAATCTCTTCCCAAACATAAATGTAAACTGAGTGTCACGATCGGACACAATAGAAACCTATACACCATGGCGACTTACAATCTCCTTGATGAATAGATCCGCTAATCTTTCAGAAGAATACGTCTCACGGATTGGTAGGAAGTGAGCACTCTTCGTTAAATGATCAACTATCACCCATATGGCATCATAACCTTTCGAGGTACGTGATAACTTCGTGATAAAGTCCATGTTGATATGCTCCCACTTCCACTCGGGTATATCTAAAGGTTGTATTTTCCCGTATGGCTTCTGGTGCTCAGCTTTCACTTGTAAACAAGTAAGACACTTATTCACATACTCCGCTACATCGCGCTTCATACCCGACCACCAATAATCTTTCTTCATGTCATGGTACATCTTTGTAGCACCGGGTTGAATAGAGTATTGTAGAGATTGTATGAAAAGATTGAAGCAACCTAAACACCCAAAGTCTTTCCTGCATGCTACACAAGTACACTGAAGAAGAATGCTTCGAAAGTTTCACACATGTAACAGAAATATTCTAAGTGTGAAATCTTCCTAAGCCAAGACCAAATCTTCCAAAGCCAAAGATGAAGTCTTCCGAATCTTCAATAGACAAAGTCTTCCGAAGCCAACACTTGAAAACAGATTTCTTCCAAAGACTTTTAACAACACGCTTTATCTGATGTACTTTTCCATAAAGCTGGTCCCCTTTCTGCTGCAACTCTGTAAAGTCACAAACTTGCATGAGTTGGTGAAAAGGTTCATGCTTTTGGTAACTGTACATTGAGGTCTCGAGTCTGTTACTTTCTACTTCATGTACTTTATCCTTTTTGTAGTAGATAAGGATGTGAGCTATGACATGTCATAGTCACTAGTCAAAAGGCAATATGTTTTTTGACTCTATAATTGATTTTGTTTTGTGTCCAGTCAATTGTATCCAGCTGGCCTTCAAAGTATGGCCGGCTGTAGGATGTATTAGAAGTATCTCATGTTCTTGTAACTTTATTTTATGCTTTGTAACACTTGTAATAAAACTTGAGAAAGCAATATACTGCAATCTTGAAAACCATCTACTTGTGTATCTTGTTCTCTTGCTTTGTCTGTTACTTACTTGTGTTCTTAGTAACATCTATTGTGGTTAATCCAATTCACTATTTGATTAAGTTTAGTTGCTCTCCTCTTTGTGTTGTTGTGTTGTAAGTGACCACCCTTCACCGATCCTGCAAGTATCGAGTCTTATGAGCTCCGTCCATATTTCTGCCACGTAAATCCCCGTATCGAGGAATCGATATTCGTCCGAATCGGGTTCTAATACCGAGAGTTTTTCGCCCAGCTCCGTGACTAGACCTCTCATCCTTTGAGGGTTCATATGATCTTCCTTCAATGCCTCCTCTTGAAACTCCTTGACCTGCTTTATTACGTCAGAAGTCATAATCAACTGGTAAGCTTTCACCCGAATCAGCTCGGGTCTCTTATTTTGGCTAAGGGCGTCTACCACCACGTTGGCCTTCCCCGGATGGTAATGGATCTCGCAATCATAATCCTTTATGAGCTCCAACCATCTCCTCTGCCTCATGTTCAAGTCCTTCTGCTTGAAGAAGTACTTCAAGCTCTTGTGGTCAATGAATACGGTGCACTTCATCACATACAAGTAGTGCCTCCAAATCTTTAACGCAAATACCACGGCTGCTAGCACTCAGTCATGATTAGAATAATTGACCTCATGAACCTTTAGCTGTCGGCATGCGTAGGCTATAACCTTTTCTCTGTACATCAATACACATTCTAAACCCGAGTAGGAAGTATCTGAATAAGCCACCAAATCTTCGCTTCTATTGGTAACGACAAGACATGATCTTGAGACAACCTTGCCTTTAACTCCTCAAAATGCCTTCTCTTGAGCTTGACCTCATACAAGCTTTACATCCTTACGGGTCAACTTAGTCAACGAAGAAGCTATCTTAGAGAAGTCTTGAATGAATCTTGTGTAACAGCCAGCCAAACCCAAGAAACTACGAATCTCAAATGGTGTCTTTGGCGACTTCCACTGCATCACCGCCTCCACCTTTGCCGGGTCTACCATAATCCCCTCGGGATTCACCACATGACCCAAGAACTATACCTTGCATAGCCAGAATGCGCACTTGGAGAACTTGGCATACAACTTCTCCCTTCTCAACGTCTCCAACACCTCTCGAATATGACCGGCATGCTACTCCTCACTCTTGGAATAAATCAAGATATCATCAATAACCACAATCACTGATTTATCTAACATCAGCCGACACACTCGATTCATCAAGTCCATAAAAGCAGCTGGTGCATTGGTCAATCCAAAAGACATAACGAGAAACTTGTAGTGTCCATAACGCGTGCAAAAAGTTGTTTTAGGAATATCTTACTCCTTAACCTTCAGCTGATGGTAGCCAGATCGAAGATCTATCCTCGAGAACCAACTAGCACCTTGGAGCTGATAAAAAAAATCATCAATTCTCGATAACAGGTACAGATTCTTTACCGTCAACTTGTTCAGCTCATGGTAGTCTATACACATCCTCAAACTATTGTCTTTCTTTTTCACGAATAGGACCGGAGCACCCCAAGAAGAGATACTCGGTCAAATAAACCCCTTGTTAAGCAACTCCTGTAGTTGCTCCATCAGTTCCTTCATCTCGGTTAGAGCCAACCAATACGGTGCCTTAGCTACAGGCTGGACATTGGGTATCAAGTCGATCTGAAACTCGATCTCACGATCCGGTGGCACACCAGGTAAATCTTGTGGGAATACGTTCGGGAAGTCACACACAACCGGTACATCAGACAATTGTGGTGTTGGCGTATCCACGTCCCTTACGTAGGACAAGTAGGCACTACATCCACGCCTCATGCACTTTCCTGCCACCACCATCGAAATCACCTTCGGAATAGTCATAACTCGATCACCATAAACCGTCACCAAATTCCCGTCAGGCACTGTTAGTCTAATCATCTTCTTGAGACACACAATGTTTGCTTCATAGTCTGCCAACCAATCCATTCCAAGGACTACATTGAAACCGCCTAAGTTCATCATGAATGGTCTAACAGGAAACTTAAGACCTTCTAATTCAATATCACAACCTTCTATCATCTCAGAAATCCTAGTAGACTTACCTATGATAGTTTCTACATCGAAGTGCTCATCAATACTTCTACTCCTAATGGGCAACTTAGCACAGAAGGTAGCAGAAATGAAACTCTTACTAGCACCAAAATCAAATAACACATATGCAAGAGTTTGGTTTACTAGAAACGTACCTGACACCACATCGAGGTCCGTCCTAGCCTCCTCCAGAATTAGCATGAAAGCTCGGGCACTCGCCTTCTGCCCTTCCATCCCAACAATATTTTTCTTCGCATCGGAACTCTCAGCCCTCGGCTTCTTGCAGTCCCTGACCATGTGACCCTCTCCACCACAGTTAAAACATCTGGCCGCACGACAATCCTTTGCTATATGCCTCGTCCTTCCACACTTAAAGCATAAATTCGATCCCAACCAACATTCTTTGATATGTTCCTTTCCATATTTGCCACACCTCTTCGACCCGGCACCAGATGTGACCACACGACAGTCATCCACCCGTGCACTCTTGTCACACGTCGGGGCACCACCCCGACCAAACCTCTTCCCATTCTAGTTCCGGTCACCACCACCCTTCTTGTTCACCTCAGCCACCACCACCTCTCGTTCGTCATACAGTCTTCCCGCTAGATCGACCACCGACCTAAACGTACTCGGTCGAGCGGTGATCATATGCCTGCGAATATCCGCTGGCAAGCCGTGAATATACCTCTTGATCCTTCGTGACAAATGTGTCACCTGATCAGGCACCAATTGTCCCATCTCATTTTATTTGGTGGTGTACTTCTGATATGTCATGGTTCATGCCTCCAGCTGCAGGAACTCTTTTTCAACCTTATCCAACTCGCTATGAGGACATAACTCCTCAATCACCATGGAAATAGTCTAGCAGATAGCTCTTCTCACTCACAGAGCCAAGAAGTTCTACAAGAGGACTGGAAGGAAGTTTCCAAGCAATGCAACCAATGGAAAGTTTGGACTGGACAAAGGCAAAGTCAAGTGTTACAACTGTAACTTGATGGGTGACTTTGCCAGAGAGTGCAAGGCACCTCTGGTTTTCAAGGATAGATCGTCTAACTGTAACTAGATCATCTGGATGAATACAGTCCAGATCGTCTAACATAACGGAGAATAGACGATTTGTTCGATCAGCTTCAGGCTGCCAGTTGGTTTTCAACGATAGACCTTCGATCTGGTTACCATCAGTTGAAGGTGAAGGAGCAAGATATCCCTAAAACAGCTTTTCGCACGCGCTATGGTCACTATGAGTTTCTTTTCATGTCTTATGGTTTGACCAACGTGTCGGCTACTTTTATGGATTTGATGAACCGTGTGTGTCGGCCGATGTTGGATAAATCAGTTATTGTGTTTATTGATGACATCCTGGTTTATTCGAAGAGCGAGATTGAGCATGTCAGTCACATTCGGGAGGTTCTAGAGACGCTGAGAAGGGAGTAGTTGAATGCTAAATTCTCCAAGTGCGCGTTCTGGTTGGGCGAAGTTCAGTTCTTGAGTCATATGGTGAATCCCGACGGGATTATGGTGGACCCGGCGAAAGTGGAGGCGGTTATGCAATGAAAGTCACCAAAGATGCCATCAGAGATTTTTGTTTCTTGGGTTTGGCGGGCTACTATTGAAGATTTATCCAAGACTTCTCTAAGATTTCTTCTCCACTAACTAAGTTGACCCGAAAGGATGTAAAGTTTGTATGGGGTCAGGCTCAAGAGAAGGTGTTTGAAGAATTGAAGGCAAGGTTGACTCAAGCTCCTGTTCTGTTATTACCCGATGGGAGCGAAGATCTGGTGGTTATTCTGATGCTTCCTACTCGGGGTTGGGGTGTGTGTTAATGCAAAGAGGGAAGGTTATAACCTACGCGTCCTGACAGTTGAAGGTTCATGAGGTCAACTACCCTACTCATGACTTGGAGCTAGCAGCCGTGGTCTTTGCACGAGATTTGGAGGCACTATCTTTTCGGTACGAAGTGCACCATCTTCACTTACCACAAGAGCTTGAAGTACTTCTTTGAGCAAAAAGGATCTGAACATGAGGCAGAGGAGGTGGTTGGAGCTTATAAAGGATTATGATTGTGAGATCCATTACCATCCGGGCAAGGCCAAAGTGGTGGCGGATGCCCTTAGCCAAAAGGAGAGACCCAAACCGATTCGGGTGAAAGCATATCAACTGATCATGACCTCCGATGTGATGGAGCAAGTCAAAGAGTTTCAAGATGAGGCATTGAAAGAAGATCATCTTAACTCTGAGAGGATGAGAGGTCTGGTCGCAGAATT
>BJCM01097917.1:0-18984 GCA_018326385.1 Flaveria bidentis
AAGAACAAGCCCAAGCCTCAAACACCAATGTTGATATCAGAAAGGCTGAATGGGCTGCATGTTTTGAGGAGATCCGAGCCCAACGCGCTGCTCCTAAATCGAATGTCTACACCAAGCTCTACAAAGTGAAGAAACATCACATGGTGTCAGGCAAGATTATCGCGTGGGCCCATTTTGATGATCTTAATGTATACGTGGTAAAGAGAGAGAAGGGTATTGAGTACTTTAGATTCCCGCATGATCTAATGTCTCTACCTGGTTTTAAGCTCAACCAGCTGGCTAAAGTAAAGCTGTTATACGCTGACCCGAGAAAGATGTCAGGATGGTTTGAGGCTGCATTGAAGAAAGAGTACCACACCAGGTGGGTTAACTTCAAACCTCAACAACCTACAAGGTATATGAGATGTTCTAAAGTTGATCCTATAATTGGAAAGCCAAAGATAGTGTTGAAGTGGAGTTCTCCATGCACAATGTCAAGAATCACTCTTAGGGAAATGCCACATGACTTCACTCCACACTTTAAGTGGTGGTACTATGATTGGAGAACATGGGAAGTTGTCATAGTTCTAAACAAAGAGGGTAGAATGGATACTATCAGGGTATTTGACCCGATGTGGCTTACAAACTTATTAGCTGAAGATGTCTACACTCTATACAAGTGGCCACTGTTCTATGACACGTAGAATATTGTACAAGCCCTCCAATTCCAAAATTTGATACGGCTCTGCTTTGCATTTGAAATACATGTAGGAGTCACAAGAGAGGAGAAGTACGAATAGGTTATGAAGAAGGTAAGACAATAGATGAATCTTGGTCCAAGGGGGAGTTTGTTGATACATGTGTACCTTGATTATGATCTTAGTGTAATATGTCTGTATTGTCTTACTCATATGTAATAGTTGGGTACTTAATGAAATGAAAATATTTGGTTGTGTTTATTATGTTTAATATTTCATTAATGAGTTGTTTAAAACTTATCGAATTGATTATATAGGTTTGTGGTTGTTTGAACTAATATAAATAATATAATGATAATGAATACATTCAAACTTAGTAATATGAAGTTATCATGCGAATGGCCCATGCTAATGGACCATACGCATGAACAACATCATGTGAATGAATCAGTAGCACGACTGAACCAGTTGTGCAAATGGATCAACCGCATGGCTTAATCGCACGACTGAACCATGCTATCGGCTCAGTCGCCCGAATGAGCAACCCTAACCTATAAATACCACCTTATTCGTGGAAAAACGCAAGCATTGAATACACTTCGACTCCAGACGTACCCTAGCCGTCTAGAGACCTCTAAGAACCTCTTCCAAGTTCATAGATCACAGTAGATCAATTCCTAATCGTTCTTAACGTTTAGATTCAATACATAATTGTTTATACGTGCGTTCTCACTGATTGGATCGCCAATCAAATAGGATTCTGCACTATTTGATTCGGTATACACGTTAATCAGTTAGTATTTCGTTCAATACACGATCCTAACAATTATCATCACCTTACATTCCTTTTCCACTTCCTCCAGCTCACTCTTCATCACCATCATCTTCATCAGATTCATCTTTATTAGATTCATATTCATCCTCATCATCATCATCACCATCCTTGATCTTTAACGGTTCACTCTTTGATCCTTTATGCTTTAGCAGGATCTTCTTATTCTTCTTCTCAAGTTCTTTAATGCGCTTTACCGACGCCAACACCAGGTCGTTTTGAGTTGTAAGAACGTGGTGGGTTCGGCCTAACGCTCTCTCGTACTAAGCGTTCTTCTCACTCAGCTGAGTGATCTGCTTCGCTTGACCAACATTCACTGCCATCAACTAATTGATCTGATTGGCCCTCAGATCATCAGTAGCAACAAACTTTAGCACCATCCGGTTCAGGCTGGCCAGTTTCTCCTCCAACCCAACCATGGGTAGAGTAGGTCCTGGAATGAATGTGGATTGTGTATAGGGACCCGCTTGGTGAGTGGTTGTGGTGGTGGTGGATGTGGTGAAGATGTGAGGAGGGATGGGAATGGATTATGGTGGAGTAGGTGTATGAGTGATGGATGGAGTGGTGGCTGTGGTAGTGGGTGTGGTAGTGGTGGTAGGAGTAGAAGATGTAATCAAAGTAAACCTTGGCTTCTTACTCTTTTTCCCATGGGGATGGGCCATTATCTTCTTCCTGGAGCCCTTGGAGACAAAGACTCCCCCTGAGCTATGTGCATGGTCTAGGGTGTAGGTAGGATCACTAAAATCTGTAGTAGAACCCTTTGACCTAGCCTGGTGTCCGCCAACCGCCTCTTTCCCTCTATTAGTGGCCACGACTTGGCTCTCGACAGTCTTTACCGGTGGCTCCTCATCAGACTCTTCCTCTTCATCAAGCAGGAAGTCTTGGTGGAAGTCAACCTTCTCAGTTCCACCAAGTGCCTCACCACCTTGACCATCTTCATAGTCTTCATCATCGTAGTCTTCTTCGTCGATTGGTAGCTCAATCGTCTTAACATCTGAGTCACTATAGTTATGACGCCATTTCTTGTGAGAGAGTGCCACATAATCCTCACTAGCCAAGTGCCTGAACAATCTCCTGACTGGGGGCTTCACCTGCTTCCCCTAGTAGACCTTTATCCTACCCAATGTGGTGTCAGCCATAACCACCAAACTCACAGCATCGTCTTTCACCTTTGACAGCAAAGGAAGCTTCTCATCAATAATCATCTGTAAAAACCTTAGGTACATGCAAAAGCCTTCCTTACCCTTAGCCTTGATGTTTTCGATCATATAAGAGAACAGCATGTGTGAGAAACTGAACGGGTGGTTTTGCACCAGAGCAACATAAGCGTTCTAGATTTGATCTGACATCTCAACAAACCCTCCTCTCCTAGATGCTATGCACTTGAAAATGACATATGCCAAGTACTTAAAATGGGGGCACAAATTGCTCTTGCTGAGCACACCTGCCTTGATGTCCCCATTGTACTTCATCCGCAGAAAGCATCCCCGACTGATCAGAGGGTGTAGCTTGGTTAGGTGGGCACCATCCTCACCCAGAATCAGGAATCACCTTGGATCGTTAGCAGTAATGCTAATCTACTGCCCGAAGATCGAGCTCCGAATACTGTGGGGCTCTGTGAACCTGTCAACTGCAGCACCATCCCAGAATGTCTGTTGTAATGATCTGTACGACGTGCATGGTGTAGATATGGCCATGAAGATCCTAAATTTCCTCAGAAAGGCTATGACCCCACTAAACTCGGAAGCATTCCGAGAAGTAGATTTTAAGTGAGCACAAATATTGTGCTTGGTGCTCATCGTCCATCTATTAGCCATGTTGCTGCAACACAAGAAAAATATACATTAGAGTTATGCAGAACAAAAGATAGTAGGAACTTAAACTGTTTTGATCAAACTAGTTCAGTCATGCGATTGAACCATACGACTGAGTTTTAGTCATAAGATTGAGCCTGCGACTGAGTTCAGTCATGCGATTAAGCCTGCGACAGACCTTAGTCATATACTACACCATGCGGTTGAGTTTGTCGTGCGATTGAACCCATACGCATGCTTCATACGTGCGATTGAATCGTACGCCTAGCTCAATCGTGCGACTGAGGTTCATCAGTATGACCATTCACATCCTACACTATTGAACACACTAGATTTGAATCTTTGTCAAAACTTTATCTTAGACATCATGTTTTGACTCATTATACTTGTAGAGACTCGAAATAACAATTAATGTCCTTTAAATCAACTTTTATGTCTAGTTAAGTTGTTTGTTTTAGGTTTTAGTCTTGGTTCTACGTTTTAGCCCAATCGGCCCTTAAAGATGTGATTAAGATGTTCATTTGGATCAATTGCAGTCTCTCAGTACCTGTAGATGAGTAGAATAACTGTTAGAAACACAGATCGTTTAGTAATAACAGGCAAACAAGATTTGGGCAAGGTACGTGTGTGTATGGGTGATTTCAGAGACCTTGAAGGGTGGTAAGGGTTACGACCGACTGACCCCCTTACTTATACTATTTTCAATTTCAGTCATGCGATTAGACCCATACTTATTCTTCAGTCATGCGACTGAGCCCATACTCATGCTTCAATTGTGCGACTGGAGTTTAGTCGTGCGACTGGCTCATACTTCTTCATCCATTCGTATGATTGGTTCAGTCTTGTTGTCCAATCGCATGGTTTTCCCATACTCATGGTCCAATCGTTTGACTGGCTCATACTTATGGTTCAATCATGCGATTGGCTTATCTGATTCATTCGTACAATTGGCTCATACTTATGAGATTGAACTCATACACTTTCAAACACTTAAAATTTCCAACTTTTATATAACATTATGACCTTTTAAAACCATTTGATCACCTCAGACGTGATCCTTTTAGTTTGGAACCTATTGATCACCTCAGATGTGATCCTTTTAATTTAAAACTAATTGGTCACCTCAGACATGACCCTTTTTTGGTAAGTGATTCATAGATTACATCCAATTGTATAGTCCGACATTTACGCAACAAAAGACTAGAAAATAGACAATAAATTAGAAATTTAAAAGAAAAACAAGACATATTTTTATTGTTTTGGGTTTGAACAGAACAACTTTAAGTTAATTTGATCAAGTCTGGAATAATTCATTATGGAATCATATCATTTGGGAACCCCTTTTTAATATGCCCTTTGATGCTAGATTCTTGTTTTGTCTGAGAGTCAACAGCACTTTCAAGAAATCATACTAGAGCTATAAGATGCACACAATGATTTTGACTGTCAAGAGTTGCAGTCACGATGATTGTTAGTATATTTGTCCACTTAAATCCATACACAAACTTTTGACTCACATTGGTGATGAATTAGGTTTAATTTTTTCAACAAGCATTTTTGGATATCACACTTATATGGTAATCAACATTTCGCAGGATATTTTTGAGCGGTCTATGGGTATTTGACTAGAAGAAACTATTCTAAGACCTTTCAAAGAGATGCCAAGCCTCAGGTCAATGCCATCGCACAACAGAGAGGCACAAACAACAATGAATTCTAGAATTTTTAGGTTATGCTTATCCGCATGTTAGTGCCACCGCACAGCAGAGAGGCACACAACCTATTTTCTTGTTAGTGCATTTATTTTTATTTTGCACACAACACACCAACAACATTAGTCATTTGCTTGATTGCTTTTAGCAGTTTTTACATGTGCTTTTGCTCATATCTATGGTCATCCGCACAGATTTGTGGCGTTTATATTGCTCGTCACCCCATATTGGCAATGCATTGATTATGTTAATTAGGGATAAGATGAGAACCCGAAGCAAGTAGAACAAGTTAGTTTGAATTTTAATTAACCAATGAAGTCTACTCATCTATTGTGTTGAATCTACTGACACATCATATAATGAACTAGCAATCTCTAGGTCTACTTTCTCAATGTTACCTCAGTAGCAGAGTAGTTTAACTATCATTTTTCTTTAGTTGTGCTTAGACTTCTCAGACTTGTACTTTGAATTTCATGTTTTGAGCAAACTAGTTTTGAAGTCCTAACCAATTTGTTCCCTGTGTACTATCATTTTCCATAAGCTTTGAATCAAAATCATAGATTTGATTTCACTTATTTCAGCTAAACTACCCTCCCCTTCGTTTTTTTATGTAAATAAATACTGCAACGAATTAAATACTAACCTAAAAATATTCTCCCCCGAAAATAGTAAAAGCAAAAATCTTTTTGTGTTTTTGGATTTTAATTGACAGGAAAATAAAATAAAAGAAAAGAAAATAAATAAAAAACTAAGAACCTAATTGTCGAACTAAGAACCGTCGTCTTCTTGAATCACATCACTTTTCATTTTCACGCCATTAACCTATAAAAGATATAAAAACCTATGTTTGTAAAATGCTTTTGTGTAGAGGTCAGTGCGTTGAATATCAATATTAATTTTAACCACATTAATTAATTGCTTTTAAAAACAGTCACCTATAAAGTAATATTTAATACCGATGTGTTTAGTTTTAGGATGTAGGATTGGATTTTTGGTTACAACAATTTCATCAAAATTATCAACAAAAATAGGAGTGTCAGAAAATTGCAAACCATAGTCGCTTATTTTTTGTTGAATCCAAATGATTTATGAATAGCAACGTGCAACAGGAACGTATTCAGCTTCACATGTTGACAAAGCAACTGATGTCTGCTTCTTACACTGCCAGGTGACTAATTGTCTACCAAAGAACTGGCATCCCATTGATGTTGACTTGTAATTCATTTTACAACCACCATAGTTCGAGTCACTATATGTTGTAAGCTCAAAGTCATCATCATGAGGATACCACAACCCGAGTGTTTGAGTACCCTTCAGATAACAAAAGATCCTTTTAACCCCGATGATATGATTTACTTTTTGTTTCGCCTGATATTTGGAACACAGACACGTGGTGTACTTGATATCAGGATGAGAGGCTGTGAGTTACATGAGATCCGATCATTCCACTATACATGGTGGCATCAACCAGATCACCATTTTCGTCGGGTGCTCTCCATGTCGAATCAACTGAGGATATCTCCTACATATTTGGTCTGATGTAGGAAGATTCCTTTTGGTGTATGATCTACTTGTAAGCCAAGAAATAACTTCGTCTTCCCCATGGCACTCATCTCAAACTCTGCTTTCATTACAGATTTAAATTCTTTACACAATTCTTTGTTTTTGGAACCAAAGATTATGTCATCCACATATATCTGTACTAGCAGTAAATCTCCATCCTTTTCTTTGATGAACAATGTACAATCAATAAGTCATTTGCAAAAACCTTGTTTCACAAGATGAGTTGAGAGTTTCTCATACCAGGCTCAAGGGGCTTGATGGAGCCCGTAAAGAGCCTTGTCCGGTTTGTAAACTCTATCCCGATGATAAGGATCCTCAAATCCTTCGGGTTGACTGACATAAACTATTTTATGAATTTCACCATGAAGGAATGCACTCTTCACATCTAGTTGATAAACTTTAATCTTCATGTAGGATGCATAGGCTAGAAATATATGTATTTCTTCCATCCTTGCTACCGGTGCAAACACTTCATTGAATCTATGCCTCCGACTTGTCGAAATCCTTGAACTACAAGTCGAGCCTTATTCCTGATTATGACCCCTTGGTCGTCTTTCTTGCACTCAGTACCCATTTAGTTCCAATCACCTTAGCACCTTTTAGTTTGTCCACAAGGGTCCATACTCCTAACTTCTTGAATTGTAGGAGTTCTTCTTGCATTGCACTGACCCACGCCACATCATTTAAGGCTTCACTCACATATTTTGGCTCAAGTTGAGACACAAAACATAGATATGCACCATCGTGAAGATATCCCTTTTCCATGACTGAGGCATCCCCAATCAAACATCCCCAATGAGATTACGTTTATCTAAGATTCGGGAGTTATGGGAACAACTACCTCGGTATCCAGATTGTGAATCCCAGATTCAGTCTCTGTAGCTGTTGGGGTATGAGGTTCCAAAGTGTTAGAGGCATAAGGATTTGATGCTTGTGTGCTCTCATTAGTGGGAACATGTTCCTTCTGGTCCACATTAGCATTCTCAACTGCTTCATCATCAGAGGAAGACTCACTTACTTCAATGTCTCCCCCTGAAAGGCTAGAAGAATCATCTAACGGAGCAGTTGATGTTGAGTCTGGTGGAGGAGTGTTTAGAGCATCGTGCATCATCCTAGCAGAAAGCTCGTCATCAGTGTGAGAAGGCGGCATATTGAAGGATTTAAAGAATCCATCATAGTCGAAGAAGAATGAGGATCCTTTCCCAGCAGGGGGTGGTGTATCTTTGAACGTCAACATTGCACCACACTTCTACCTTACCCATTGAGTTCTTGTAATCTCTCTTGTCTAGTATGTTGTATCCAAGAAAGATACCTTCTTCTGCCTTCTCATTGAACTCCCCAGTGTGAGTTTTCTTCAACAACATGCATGGTGCGCCAACACAGTTCTAGATACTCCAAGTTAGGTTTACGTTGCTGGAGTAGTTCATAACATGTTTTCCCATGTCGTTAGACCACTAGGACTCGATTTAGTGTGTAACAAGCATTAGCCACTGCCTCATTCTAGAATTGAATAGGCAGTTTTGATTCGACTAGCATTGTCCTGACAGTCTCTATCAAGCTCTAATTCTTCCTTTTACCAACACCATTCATCTGTGGAGTGTAGGCAGAAGTAAATTGATGTACAATTCCTCTCTCTCTATCTTATGCCTCCATCCTCTGATTCTTGAATTCTGTGACATTGTCTGATCGAATCTACCTTACTTTTAGCTTATAGAGTGATTCCAATGTAGTTACCAGATGTTTGAATGATTCCAAAGTTCTAATTTGCATTTCACAAATATCACCCAAGAGAATCTTGAGCAATCATTTGTTACTACAAAGCAATACAGATCTCCGGCAATGCTCTTTATGCTAACAGGGCCAAACATATCCATGTGTAGATGCTCGAGAGGCATATCAATAGAATTAATTTTCTGTGTCTTGTGAGCTTTCTTGGTCTGTTTCCTTTCCTACATGATATGCTGAAGTCTGGAAGCTAGAAGTTCTTGATAGTTACACCATTAACTAAATCATTCTGAACCAAATGATTCACCTTCGTAGGATTGATGTGTCCCATTCTCATATGCCATGAGAATGAGTCCCTCTCAGTTGCCTTTGACAATAAGCATTGAACCGTGTGATCAGTTGTGGAGGCTTTTGAAAGTTCCAAGACATACAAATCGTTATATCTTGAAGCTGACATAAGAACTTTATCCTCCTCAATCACATAGTCCTTCTTCAACATGTAGCACTTCTTGATGTCAAATACAACTTTAAATCCTTTATCACAAATATGGGAGACTGAAAGTTAGCTGTTCTGTAGTTATTGAACGTATATGACCTTGTCAAACCTTACTTTCTCGTTTCCCACTTCACCTTGTGCGGTGATGTAACCTCCTTTATTTCCAGCAAATGACACGTGTTCCCCTTTAATTTGTTTGACATTGAAAAGGAGGGACGAATTCCATGTCATATGCTGGACGCCCCACTATCAATAATCTCGGTATTAGTGAGACCGCTGTAATAGACACCCTACACATTCAAAGAAACTTATTAGTTCAGATTTGGGACCCAATCCTTAACTAGCTTGGGTGACCCAGAGGAATCACACATCAAAAACTCAACCCATTGTCCTTTAAAGGATGAGGGCATATCTTTCTTCTTAGTCTCCTCACTATCAAACACTATACTTGATTTTTCTTTCCATAAGCCAGTTTTGTGTAAGGCCTGTTTGTGGTAAACAAACGACTGACTTATGGTTTGAACTTTAGGTTCCCTAACACTCTTAGGTGGAGTGTTAGATATTACTTTAGAAAAACTTGGTTTTGCATTATAAAGTTCAATTTTCTTTCTGGGTGTCTAATAATAAGGACAATCAGAAGAGATATATCCTCATTTTCCATAAGTGTAGCAAGATCTCGCTTCTACAGATTGAAGAAAACTTTTATGAGATGTTGAGTTTGGTGAGGGTGTGAGGTGTGTATGGTTGGGTTTTATCACTTCTCTTTTAGATGTTTCAGCCTTATTAACAAAATTAATTGTTTTAACATTTTGAACATCTTTAACTTGCACTTTGTTTGGACTTTGATGATTAGCATGTTTTTGGTTAACTAGTTTAGTCATTTTGGGTTCTTAAATGGACCTTTGTGAACTTGACCTTAAATTAACCCTTTTAAATTCATCATCCAAATTCTCAATTGGCATCTTGCCTTTTGATTTCAAAGTAGACTCCTTCTGTTTAGTGCCAGATTTCACCGGCTTACTCATGGAATCAGGATCACTAACCAGAGGAGTTGACACCACATGATCCTTAACTAGGTTATTATTCATAGGTCTACATTTTGTATTCAAAAGGATCTCATGTGGTGGTGAACTACTTTGTACCCCATACCTTCCCCATTATTTCGTTCTTTCACTAAGTTTTGAATTACGTAAGAAGAACTAGCCCAATTGTGCAGTTTTTGTTTTAAAGAATTAACCACGACTTCCAAAAATGCTTTGTCCTTTATGGTTTCTTCTAAATAATTTAAATAAAACTTCATATCATTAGATTTATTTAAGGAAACAACCTCAATTTCCTTAAAACTGCACTCATTTTGTTTTAATATACGATTAGCTTTAGTTTAGATTTGTAAGTCATTTACAAAGTTATCAATGTGTTCTAATAACCTAGCAAATTTCAGATAAACGCTTTCCCTAAATTTTTCCCATTCAGAACAAGCATATTTTGCAAATAATTGATCTAAAGAACTAACCTGTGAGGAGTTAGTTGAATCAGCCATCAAAACAGAGTTAGACTCTTCTGTTGTTGGAGTATCTGAACTTGTTGCTCTAAGCTCTTTCTTAACCAAGTGATTTACCACGTTCACAACTTCTTCGGTATCCGACATCACTTGCTCAGCAGCAATCTCACCTTCACTGACAGACCCATCATCCAATGCTTCAACAAAGGCAATATTTGATTCTCCAGGAGAAACAAATCGGAAGGACCAATCTTACCCTTCATCACCTTGAGCAGTTAGAGCCTTTGTCTCTTTGCTTGAAGAAGCAGTTCCAATCACTTCTTTGTCTTGACAGTTGAAAGTAGGAAATAGGTTACCATTTCCAGTTTTCTTGGGCTTCACACATTCACGTTTAAAATGTCCTTTTTCACCACAGTTGAAGCATGTGAATTTGGTTTTGTCGTAACCAAAAGTTGTATCTTTTGTGGCTACTAGATTCTTCCCCGTCTTCTTGACAAACTTTTTAGCTCTTCTTACTACACTTGCTTGAGACCACATGATGTCCATTCTTTCCAACACGTTCTCGTCAACTTGCTCATAGTCTTCATCTGCAAGATGACAATTTCCAATCTTCCCAGCAACTAAACCATCATTGTATTGAACCACTGCTTCTAGAAGATCCATATGCTCCTTTGCAACTTCCAATGTGATAGTACCGAGATTCTCGGTCTTCAACTTTATAGTATTGGCTTTAGGCACTATTTATTGGGTTCCAGATGACCCTAACGTTTCTGGTCCCGATGCAGTGGTTTGGGAAGGAGCCACGGATTTGGATACGAATGTTGTTTGTAATGGTGCTCCTGAACCAATTGGAGTGAGAACTGAGTTGTAAAGCGAAGGATTCTGAACATAGAATCCTTTCTTCGACTTGTATTTCATTCTTAGTTCTTCCTCTCATAACTTCAAGATGAATTCATTTATGTCAAATGTCACAAGAATGTCGTTGTGTCTCAGGTTAGACACAAATAAGTCCCATTTCTCAGGCAAACCATTAGCAAAGCTTGAAACTTTGTCTTCCATTGAGATGGTTACGCCATGATTGTGCAACTCACTCATCAGATGATAAAATCTATCAATAATATCATCTAAGCTCTTATTCCCTATCGAAGAGAAGTTATCGAACTGCTTCTTGAGAGCCTTAGCCTTCAGTGCTTTCAACATTGCATTTCCATCGTACCTTTTCTCCAGCGCCTCCCATAGCTTTTTGGCCTACTTGTTCTCCAAAAACTAATGAAAAATGTCTTTCGGGATTGACTGAGTCAATAGGGCCTAAACTTTCTTCTTAGCATTAAAAAGTATCTTTTGAGCTTCATTCATTCCACCAAACGTCAACTTGACTCCATTTGCACTGACTGGTACCGTGTAACTAGTCTCTATGGAAGTCCAAAGATTGGGGTCAACTCCATTTAAGTAAATCTCAAACCGCTATTTCCACTGAGGATATTCATCCAACGTTAACAACTTTGGCGGTATATTATGATTACCAATCTCATTCTCCAGAAGAATTAGATTTTGGATGCGTGATTCCTTTCCTGCAGTAAACGCAGCAAACTAATCTTCCATTTCTATAAACATGGTACTTGGAGAACAGGACAGTTTCAATCATGAGAATGAACTTTGAGAATGAATCACTCGTGCGAATGAACTATGTATGGATCACTCGTGTGAATGAATTCAATCGTGCAATTGGATTCAGTCGTGCGTATGAACAAAACGATTTGAAGCACCCGACTGGAGTTGTTCAGTCGTGCGATGAGTAATGCGACTGAGTTCAGTCGTGCGAATGGAGTGAACGAATGAGTTCAATCGTATGAATGAGCTAGTCGTGCAACTGAAGGCTACTGTTTTTCCAAAATCAAATATTTTGACACTTTGACACAAAATACAATTTTTCTAAGAACCCTAATCTGCCGTATAGTGAAAAATCGAAACTTTAACTCCTGAAAACGTCAAAAACACCTATTGAAGCAAACATGGTGACTTTTTGATTAAAACGTAGGTTTTTGACACCAAACCTTTATTGAATCAAACGCAACATCAAGAGCCAAAGCTCTAATACCACTTTTTAGATTATGACCGTGTACGTATGGAGTACTAACTAATTATGCGTTTGTACTAGATCAAATATTGTGGAATCCTTTTTTATTTCCATAGTATCTTTTGTTTTTCATGAATTAGGTGGTATTTTAAGGTTAGTGGTTTCCATTCATACGACTGAACCATTAGCATGATTCAATCGTGCGACTGAATCATGCGATTGAGTGAATCATGAGATTGAGTCATACGCATGACTGAAGGTTCAGTCGTACGACTGAGTCAATCTTATGTCTCAATCATATAACTGATCCAGTCTCCTGGTTCAGTCGTGCGACTCGTCCATAAGCATGATGTATTCATGCGTATGGTCCATAAGTATGGGCCATTAGCTTGAATACTCATTCGACTAGGTTGAACATAATACCCAATCATCATTGACTAAGAACTATGTACAACAGCCTCAAATCTATATAAGAAGTCATACATATGAATTAAAGATAAAGATACATCAAATCATATATCATATTTCATTACTTTGTCAAATTACACATATGTAAGACATGAAAGAGTTTTACATTTAGGCACATAAACTAGGAACACATGTATCTACGGAAAAGGACCTTCCTTCTTCTTTGACTATGATGGATTTTTTAAGTCCTTCAATCTACTGCCTTCTCATCCTGATGACGAGTTGTCTGCTACAATGATGTAGGATGTTCTGAACACTCCTCCACCAGACTCGACATCAACAACTCCATTAGATGATACTTCTAGCCCTTAAGGGGGAGAGCTTGAAGTAAATGATTCTTCCTCTGATGATGAGGCAGTTGATACTGCAAATGGGGACCCGGGGGAATAGTGTCCCACTAATGAAAGTACCTAAGCATCTGATTTAGATGCCATTGATACTTCTGAACCTCATACACCAACAACCACATATACTGAACCTGGGATTCAAAATTTGGATACTAAGTTAGTTGTTCCCACCACTCCTGGATCACGAATTAATGTTTATCATCACCTAGAAAACATCATTGGGGATGTTATATCAGGAGTTCAGACACAAAATCAGCAATACTCAGCTGACTATGTCACAGTCATGGAAAAAGTTTATCTACACGATGGTGCTTATCGATGTTTTGTGTATCAATTTGAACCAAAATATGTAAGTGAAGCCTTAAACGATGAGGCATGGTAAATGCTATGAAAGAAGAACTCCTTAAGTTCAAGAAGTTATGAGTATGGACTCTTGTGGATAGACCCAAAGGTGTTAAAGTGATTGGAACTAAATTGGTTCTTTAGTGCAAGAAAGATGACCAAGGGGTCATAATCAGAAACAAAGCTCGGCTTGTCGTTCAAGGGTTTAGACAAGTAGAGGGCATTGACTACAATGAAGTGTTTGCACCTGTGGCAAGGATGGAAGCAATATGTATATTCTTAGCCTATTCATTTTACATGAAGATCAAAGTTTATCAATTGTATGTGAAAAGTTCATTCCTTCATGGTGAAATCCATGAAACAGTGTACGTTAGTCAACCAAAGGATTTAAGGATCCTTATCATCGGGATAGAGTTTACAAACTTGACAAGGCTCTCTACGGGCTTCATTAACTCCATGAGCCTGGTATGAGAAACTCTCTAATCATCTGGTGAAACATGGATTTTGTAGACGGATTATTGACTGGATGTTGTTCATCAAAGAAAAAGATGGTGATTTACTACTGGTATAGATATATGTGGATGACATAATTTTCGCTTCCAAAAATGAAGAATTGTGTAAAGAATTTGAATCGTTGATGAAAGCTGAGTTTAAGATGAGTGCCATGGGAGAGATGAAGTTCTTTCTTGGTTTACAAGTGGATCAGACACCCAATGGAATTTTCCTGCATCTGTCCAAATATGTAGGGGATATCCTCAATCGGTTCGACATGGAGAATGCAACTGCTGCTTGAACTCCATTGGCCACGAACCACGATGTGGTACCAACAAAAATGGTGACCTGGTAGATGCCACTATGTATAAAGGAATGATCGGATCTCTAATGTTTCTCACAGCCTCTCGTCCTGATATTATGTATGCCACGTGTCTTTGTTTGAGATATTAGGGTAAACCGAAAGTAAATCATCTAATTGGGGTTAAAAGGATCTTTCGTTATCTAAAGGGTACTCCAACACTCGAATTGTGGTATCCTCATGATGACGACTTTGAGCTTACAACATATAGTGACTCGGATTATGGTGGTTGCAAGATGAATTACAAGTCAACATCAGCAGGATGTTAGTTCTTTGTAAGACGACTAGTCACCTAGCAGTGTAAGAAGCAGACATTTAACTATGATTATTTGAACAATGTAGTATCTTATGATACATGCTATCCATTTGTTCCACCTAATATGAATGAACTGTCATTATCTGTTGATCCTCCAAGGACTCACACATCCTTAGATGGAAACACTTCATCAACAGCTGCTGACACTGCATCCGCAGATATACATTGTGCATCAGGAGATGTGAATGTTATCCCTGCAACTGCTCCTTGCTCTCAATTGAATGCAAAAAATATTGGAAATATTTCAGTCCTCATTTATCATCCAGAGAATTTCCTGTACTACGAAAGAGCAAAATGCTTCAGGAGAAGCCCCTACAGCTTCTACGGAAGACACTCATGATGCTGATATTCAACCTACGGAAGATCATTCAACACCAAATGTTGAACAATTTGACTACTTCCTAAACTCTCAATCTGGTTTGGATCAGTCTGCAACAATGGATATGACTAACTTGTAATCATCTATTCTTACACTGCAAGAAGCCAACAACATCATTGGAGATCCTACAAAAAGAACTACAAGAAGCCAAAGTGGTACTGCTAACATTTGTCTTTTCACTTGCTTCCTTTCACAAGTGGTTCCTCCTAACATAACTTTAGAAAGAAAAAAGTGTGGAATCTAGTTGATTTACCTGAAGGCCAACATCCTATTGGAACAAGATGGCTTTTCAAAAATAAACTTGATGATACAGGGATTATTGTAAGAAGTAAAGCTAGGTTGATTGCTCAAGGATACACACAAGAAGAGGGAATAGACTATGATGAAGTTTTTGCACCAGTTGCAAGAATTGAAGCCATGAGAGTGTTCCTAGCTTATGCATCATATAAGAAGTTCACCGTGTATCAAATGGATGTCAAGTGTGCCTTCGTGTATGGGATTGTGTGTAAGTTTTGAAGAGTAGATGAAATCAGAGTTTCAGATTAGCTCAATGGGAGAATTAACTTTCTTTCTTGGTCTTTAAGTACATCAAAAGACAGATGGGATATTGATCAATCAAGAAAAATACATACATCAAATATTGAAGAAGTATAATCTTGCAGATGCATCTTCATGCAAAACACCAGCCTCAATAATTGAAAAGTATGTACCTGATCCTTCAAGAAAATCTATTGATCAAAGATTATATAGATCAATGATAGGATCCCTTATGGGTTTAACTGCTAGTAGACTTGAGATTATGTTTGTTGTGTGTGTTTGTGCTAGGTACCAATACGATCCAAAAGAGTCTCATCTGATTGCTGTGAAAAGGATCTTCAGATATCTCAAAAGAAAACTAGGACTTGGTCTTTGGAATCCAAAAGATGGTAACTTCACACTCTACTCATATTTAGACAGTGACTATAGTGGATGCAACAGCAACAGAAAATCCATGACTGGTGGATATCAATTCATCGGACCATGACTAGTATCATGGCAGTGCAGGAAGCAAACCAATGTATTTGTTTCCACAGCTGAGGCTGAGTACATAGCTGCTTTAGTTGGTTGCTCTCATGTCCTTTGGTTGCAAAACCAATTACTTGACTATGGTTACAATTTCCTTCAAACTTCAATTTTCATAGACAATTCTGCTGCTATTTTATAATTACTAATCCTATGCAACATAGTAAAACAAAGCATATTGAAATAAGAGACCATATTCTGAGAGATTGCTAAGAAAAGGGTTTGATCAAGTTAGTCAAAGTGGATACAACAAATCAGCTTGTTGATTTATTCACTAAAGCCTTTGATTTAGTTAGATTAAAATTTTTAATTCAGTCTCCGGGCATGATTAACTTAGATAAATCATTATGAACAAACAATGAAAAGCATTTGTCTGAAACTAGTTATAAATAGATTACCTTCGGAAGAAATGCTTGCCATAGTACAATTTTTCTTCCGAAAACAATTTACCTTGGGAAGAAACTTGTAAAGTATCTTTCGAAGCATGTAATTGTAACACCCGGTTATTTTAACGTCAAGGAAAGAATGAATAAAGTGAAAGAAAAGAAGGAAAAGAAATAAAACCCAAGTCTAGGGGTAAAAAGTGTCCAAAAGGACAAAATGTTTGAAAAGTGGGTGTAAAAGGTTGTATGGCCGCCCATATGTTCCATACACCACTGAATTTCGGGTTTTAGAGAGAGAGAGAGTAGCTGGGAGCAGCAAATTCTCGGCTTTGAAGAAGAAAAAGAAGAGAGAATTTGAATTCAGGGTGAGAATTCGTGTTTTTATGATGTTCTTAACCGATTATGTCCTCGAGTTTATGCTTATGTGTGTTTGTATGTGTTCGGGTATGTTTTTAATGGGTTTCTAGGCGATTGAATTCAATTTGCAAATGAGTTTGGAAGAGGCCATACTCAAGAGCTGCAAAGGTGAGTTCTAGAACCCCTCTTTTACTGGTTTTTAACTTATTTTGGGGCTGGAATTGTATGAATGTATGTTTTTATTTAACTGGGTTTCGGACCCGTGTATTTGAATGTATGTATGATGATGTTGTGATGGTATGAAGTGATTATGTTCATGTTTGATGATGTATGAATGTGTTTCTAAGGCTTAGAGGGTAAGATATAAGCTTTGAACATGATGAATGGTGTATGGAAATCGAATATGATATTTTAGGTTCACATGTTAAGTTTTTAAATCAGCCTAAGTGTTTAGAGGTTAATGCGGATAAACAAGTAAGGGAAATGCGGATGAGTTCATCCAATGCGGATGAACAAGTAAGAGAAATGCGGATGAATTCATCCAATGTAGATGAACAAGTAAGAGAAATGCGGATAAGTTCATCCAATGCGGATGAACAAGTAAGAGAAATGCAGATGAGTTCATCCAATGTGGATGAACAAGTAAGAGAAATGCGAATGAGTTCATCCAATGCGGATGAACAAGTAAGAGTTAATGTGGATAAGGCCATCTATTGCGGATGAACAAGTAAGGGAAATGCGGATAAGGCCATTCAATGCGGATGAACAAGTAAGAGTTAATGCGGATGAACAAGTAAGAGTTAATGCGGATAAGGCCATCCAATGCGGATGAACAAGTAAGAGTTAATGCGGATAAGGCCATCCAATGCGGATGAACAAATAAGGGTTAATGCGGATGAAGCATTAAATGCGGATGAGCTATAGGATGAAATTGCGGATGAACACTTAGAAAATTCTGACTTTTAGGAGAAAAAGGAATAATGTAGACTTTAACCTAGGAGATTCCCGGGGGTTATGAAAGTTGACTTTTGGAGGTCATAGATGATATGATGGGCATGTAATGATATGTGATAGATGCTTATGATGATGATGATGTTGCATGATTATGCATAATGTATCTTATGTATGTATGATGCCATGCATGATGATGTATGAGTGATATGTTATGTTTCTTATGATGATGTATGTTTATCTTTCCCATGACTTTACGTGTTATGATAATGAATGAATGTCACACCCCCGCTAAAGCGGAAACACGGGAATGTAACGAGACGGGATCGTCATAACACATGGTATACGTTAGAGAAGCAATATAAGTATGATGACAAGCGTGTCATGACATCACCCGAACACAAATGGAGACTTGTGTCGCGATAGTCAATATTCATGACAACATAGCCATAAGCGTAACACAAAGATGATCACATAATCAAGTAGTAAGACATTGTTTAATTTCCCACAACCCAGGAACAAGTGTTAAACATGCAGAGTAATAATTCAGACTACAACAACAATTACAAACATAAGTTTGTACGAAAATGTTTAGTCTCAAAATGCATCCTAGGGTCTCCTCTACAAGGCAGCACTCCTAGATCTTCAGCTATCATGATTACCTGAAAAGACATGCTCAAAACGGTAACCAAAATTGTTGGTGAGCTTCGCAGGTTTAAAGTAGTAAATGAGTTTAATAATACAAAATGTAAGTTTATAAGGGTTACCGCAATTATGAAAATCATGTAAGCGGTTTTACAAGTTTTAAGTAGCTACGGCCAACCCTAGCCATCGGTCCCATACAGGAACTAATGACCACGAGGAAGGCATCTCATAGCGTAAAAAGCTCCAAATAGCGTAGCAAGATCCCCACAGCGCATACGGTATATGTTACAACCAAGCCAAACCTTAGGTCCCATTACCGGGATTAATGGTGTAAAGAAAGATCAACACAGATTAATAAGTTTATATAACGTAGCAAGATCCACACAGCAGCGCATACGTATATGTTACAACCAAACCAATCCTTAGGTCCCATTACCGGGATTAATGGTGTAAAGAAAGATCCACACAGAAGAACCACACAGAT